>JAZHYW010029737.1:0-62467 GCA_037355805.1 Ixodes ricinus | reverse complement strand
CTCTTACGCCGATTCGACGAATATGTTTTCCCCTGGTTGCCCCCTTCAACTTGTCGGCATATTCAACAAGTTGCTTTTCAAACATTTGGCCTCCGACGATTTGGCTTTCGACGAGTTGGCCGGATCTCGTTTTCTAGGCACGCGATATGCCATAATCGCACATCCGACGCGTAAGCGGCTGACAGGGAGAAAATATCTCAGATAGCCGTGTAACTAGAGATAAAGTCGAAGTGTAGACGTTATTTCAGACGACTTAAATTTATATCAAAAGAATAAAGCAACACGGAGGACGTGCACGCGCACAACACTCTTACATGTTAGCAACGACGAATGTTTATTTTCGGGCACGAAAAATCCACGCGCCGACCAGTATCGAGACGAAAAATGGGGGGGGTGGGGGGGGGGGGGGGGCAGAAGGGAAGGGGTACAATCGGGAGGGCAGATAAAGAAGGACCACCATACCCAGACTGTGCATGCTTACTATTTTTCTATTTCTAGCCTGCTAAATTCCATTTCATGTCTATTACGTCGCACGTTTACATTAGGCACTCTTCACACGCTCACCCTCTCACCTTGTGCACTCTCATAACACTAAAATATAAAATTACTAACAAACGACAAGGGTTGTGGAACACTTTTATACAAAAAGAAAAAAATGTTTAGTACAT
This sequence comes from Ixodes ricinus, assembly GCA_037355805.1. Lineage (NCBI taxonomy): Eukaryota > Metazoa > Arthropoda > Arachnida > Ixodida > Ixodidae > Ixodes > Ixodes ricinus. The sequence goes on along the minus strand of JAZHYW010029737.1, from coordinate 61,799 downwards.
TTTGCGCGCGCCTGCTGCCTTCTTTGGATGTGGCAGCTGTTTCTCGAGGCTCCCTCTCCGGAATCGAACGCTGATTCTCCATTACCCGTACCAACCATGGTAGGCGCATAACCTACCATCGACAGTTGATACGACCTTTGCACACTACGGGTAAAGTGCACAACATATTTATCCAGGTGAAGACACTGAAAAATATGATTTGGTCTCGAAATGGTAGGCTTAATGGGGCAACGGAAGGGGGGCAGTGACCTGAAACACCTTCCCAACAAACTGCCCGGTACCGAAACGACCGCGCACAGAAAGGACCGCGTACCAAAATGTCCCTGGACGGGAATATATCCCCACCGAAACGTCCGTTACAAGATCGGCCAGTACCCATACGTCCGGTTTCCGGCGAGATTACAAAATGGTGGACCGTCTCTCAGACGTTTATTTATTTTGTCCGTAATTTTTGAAGGTTCGATTCCTGTCAACAACATAACAACGGGCGCCTGCCATCAAAATTACGTTTTTATTCTATTCACAATCTCAACAGGAAAATTGTTAAACGTCCTGCCTGGCTTTCATTTCGCATAAACTCAACTAAGAACTAATGAAAAAAATCTGTGAGTGTGCAGGCAAACTGTAAACATTAATCAGAACCTTCTTTGTGGACAAAATAACCGAATTACCTCTTAACATCAAATCAGACATTGATATCAGAATACACATTTATCAAAACTGTACAAACCTTTCTCCAAATGACTATGACCTTGATACACTTTCTTTAACAATAAATAACATAACACTGTAGGAAAAAATATATATAAACGTTTTGGAGAACAGACGAAGGTTCAAAACACATCGGTCATTCGGAAATTGAGTCCGCAAATAGCATCAATGAAGAAGCTGGTGATATCAGCATTGAGTTTAGATAAGGGGCGAGGAAAATAAATGAAATCAACTGAGTTTTACACCTTCTCCTACTGTTGTCTCTTCCTCCGACTGAAAGTTGCTCCACCCCCCCCCCCCCCCGGTCTACGATTTCACAGCGTTAGCAGATGAAACTACCGTAATCAAGAGGAAAATTCGGGGAACATTGTTTCACAGAATCTCCCCATTTACTTTTTCCGTTATCTTTAGAATCATCGTTAGGGGTCCTTCGACCTGGATGTCTAGATTGCAGAGTTGCACGGTTTGAACATTAGCCCGAAGACGCATTACAAAGTCGAACATTGTGTAATCATTACCTGTTCGTCCGCCGACTCAGGCATTTCATAACCGCCGCTCTGTGCAATATATATATATATTGATGCAGCCGCATTTATGGGTTTCCGATGAGCGTGGTCGCGGTGTGCGTCGTTAAAGTACATTTGTCTGAAGAGATCGCTGACGCCTACTAAATATACTTGGAAGGCTCAACGGCTGAGGCTGAATTATTTCACTAACTTTGGAACTTGATGTTTCGAGGTTTCTAATGATATAAGAAAGAGCATACCTGACGGGGACTATAGCACGCATTGAAAGTTAGTCGTATAGTGTAGGTTCTCATAATAGCTTGCTCGTTATTCAACAATTTTGTGCGAAATATAGTGATTGTGAGATAGCTTAATGAGTTGCAGTTCTGTAATAGTACAACAGTGTGACTATTTTACTAGTACACCTATTAAAGTTTAAGTTACATTATGTTCCTCGGAGAAATAAAAAGTTTTGTTATCGTTGATCTTTCAAAAAATTTGCCTTTACTGATCTTCATTTGCTTTTCCAAAGTAAGTATCGTCTTGCGGTGCAAATAAAATAGTTTTATTCGTGATCTGATAATTTCAACTCCAGGCAAATGTTTTCTTAGTCCTTGAGGATATACCGGGTGTTTATCTTTATGATGTGCCTTATAATTTAATGTTCGGTGCATAACATTTCTAATAATACCTGGATCAATCTTCTAGAGCACGGTATTGTAAATTTCACTGTAATTATCCCGAATACATCTCTCTACTTTGATTAAAATGTAAGGATTTGGTTTTTCAATTATATACAACGATGTATTAATCAAGAATAAATAGATCATTGCGCAACGTCAACGCCTACCTCTACTACTCCCTCTCTAATATCAGCCCGAGAAGATGAAGGCTCGATCCAATATATCGATAAATAACTGCAGAGCGCGCTAAAGTAAAGCAATCCAACCAGGTCTAGAGTCCGGCCCACCAGTGGCGGCGTTCACGTCCATTCCGGTCCAAACGCATCCTGCACGGCCGTCACTCCATCTTCCACCCAACTGCTCCTCGAGGACTACGATTCAGGTGAACCGTCGTGGTTTATGCGGTGAAAGGCCACTCCGATCCCCCTCCTTGACTGCCGATCGCTTGGGGCACCGAAACCGGCGGCCGGCGCCGCTGGGAACTGCGCTCTATGCTATTTTCCGTCCAAGCAGCTGTCCTCCCTTTGCCAGCTTGTGCCGCACGCGGCAACTTCCCAACTTTTACGACGCCTCCCTTCCACTCCTCCCTTCCACTTGGCGACTCCCAGAGGGCAGACAGAACTGCTTCACGGCAAATAGCCCTGCTTTCTTTGTCTCTCTCTCTCTCTCCCCCTAACACTTTCTCTCTTTGCATTAAATGTGTTTTTTGTAATGTTTTTCCAGTCTCTTCCCGCAGCCATTTTTCTGTCCGCTTACTTCGATTGGTTTTATGCTCTCTTTGTCTTCACGCCTTCTTTTTCCCCTTTCGAATGCATCCAAATGTGCCCCCTCTCCACTTTTGTTTTTGTTGTTTTTGTTGGCTTTCAGGCGGCCGTTTGAAGCAGTCTACGGTCGTAAAATGGGGCAACCCGGGCCCACCTCATGTCTGTAACTGGCCTTCGACCCCTTTCCCCGAAACCGTCGTGAATTTTCGCCACTTTTCCCCGGTGACTGCTTCCCTTCTGCTTGTTTTCAAGTGACGAAGAAAGCTCGACGGCGTGTGCCGTGACTTCGACTGCACTCCCAAACCAATGGTCATCTTACGGATAGCTTTTCTTTTCTAAAAGACAGCGCACGCGGCTGCTGTTTTCCGTTCTACCTGGTAGTGGAGTGGCTAAACAAGAAACGGCAGTTTTTTTTCTAGACTGTAAGAGTGATTGGGTTTTTGGATTAACTGATGTCAGATAGAAACAAAACCGAGAAATTTGAATGGTATTCCCAGGTAACGCATATCTGTATCATTTCAAAAGAGATCAATATGGCAGGTCGACATGGCTTAACATGGGGAAAGGGAGGGTGAAAAGATGCATAGAAAAAGCAAACACAGTGTCAACTTTTCGTCCGCTTGCCTACGCGCTCACCCTCTCCCTTCTCCCAGTTTGATACGAAATATCCTTGTCGAGGAGGTCACTATCAGCGCTCATGGCTGGTTAGATTATATCAAAAGAAGTGTGTTGTTAGCGCGAATTGAAAGTAAACCTCTTTATGGAAAGCTGGTTTCCACTAAATTGGAGTATGCAGTCGTCATCTGGGATTCTGGTTCGGCTTGTTAGGATCATCATCTTAGCTCAGACCGTGTGAAATAAAGCCTACCAAGCCTGGGGAGCGCGAGCGCTTGCGACTCGATTTGAAGTGCCGGCAGTCGCTTTCGTGCACTGCCTGCACTCGGCAGTGCTATCGTTCACACAGTGTCAGCTTAAACACTGATTCTTGCAAGCCGGCCGCTGGTGTCATTGCTGCATGTTCTCTTGAATTGTTTTAAAAATGTCCCCTTTGTTTCATCTTTTATATTCTTTTTAAATATTACGGCACAGCCAGGTCACCTCTATTTGATTATTTAAACACTTGCCTAATATTTTTATTTTAGAAAAATTTTGGGCTGTTTATGGTTTTATAAAATTTATCACTCTACCCTAACCATAATCGCGCGTATCATTGACCAGCTAAAAGTCGGCACTTCCCCATTGTGGCAGATTTTCCAATGCCCCATTTTTCTCTGACCTCCAGCGATTGGGATCGTTTTCCTGACCTCTAGTATCAAAAACTCAAACCGCTGATATTAAAATTGCTGTTGCAAATTTTCTAAGTTATGCTATATAGTATTTTTTAAATTTTATTTCTTGCCCTTTTCGTATGTTTTGCAGTAGAACTAACCCACTGCTCTTTTTTATGTTCTTCAGAATATTCAAAGATAATACATAAATATTCAATGATCAATTCAGCCACTATAAAGAGAAATTGTCGCGCGCCGCTCCATAGATTGTATTTTATAAGAAAAATAAAGAAACACCGGTGGTGTGAGGGAGCGTGAACCGTTAAAGGAGCTGTGCAACGATATTGGGTAGAAACATTCTCACATTACACCTGCTTCTTACTGGCACGAGTAGGACCCAAGAATACTTCAACACAACGCCACTGACCAAGAAGCATCTTCGTCGCGGTGAAATTCCAAGGATAAACGCGGACATTTCCTTTCAGTCTCTCCTTCGCAAAACTTGATGACGGAGCTGTGGGGACAATGCCAATCCCAGGGGTGCATCATCAAGCTTTGCAATCCTCGCTGCGAAGATATGTATTTGCTGCTTATACAGCGGACACGAAGTCTGCGTAGGCATTCGATTTTGGCTCGTGACAATCAGTGCCTCGACAAGCATTCGGATAGTCGCTCGTGCCCAATCGCTGAGATGAAGGGAATAGCCGAACCTCAACATCGCGTGGAACTCTGCGCGCGCCCCGTGCTCTGCCAGCCCCAACGCGTGGCTATGTTAAGAAACATTGGCGGCGTATAAATGGCTCCAGATCACGTGGCCGCCTTTTCTGGCTGCGAGTTGAGAAGGTTATCGGTGTTCGTTTTTCTGGAATATTTTCTGCGACTGCCATTGCGTAGAAAAAAAAAACACTTGTTTCATAAATCATTAATGTCGGGGAATAATGATAAGCTGTGTTTGTTGAAAGTAAAAAAAAATGTTGCATCGCCCATTTAACGAAACAGTCATATTGGCTAAAAAAGGGCTTACAACGCCCAGCGTCAATACTCTTATCTGCGAAGAAAAATAACAAATAACCTATGTGAGCCCAATCGCGTAAATTACGTAGCGTTTATATTTTATACCCTCACAACTCAAATAATCACTCTATGCGTTGTTTTTATCTTTAGACCGGAGAGCGCTGCTGCATTTTATGAAGGAACCTAACATAAACCAAATACCATATAATTATACAATGACCATTGTATCGTCAAGTGACGTATGCTCTAGAAGTCGTGACGACTGTCATGGTTAAAATGTAATAAGGCGAAGAGTTGGTAGCCGCCGAACATGGTCAAAAAACTGCGCAAAAAAGGACAAAGCACGATGGACACAAAGATTTGTTTGGCATGTGTGTTCCTCTGCTCTGCCCTGGCGGCCTTGTGCTTAGTTTTTCGCCGTGTTTAGCGGATAAGCATCACGCACTCGAGATGACCTCTGCGGGACATCGCGTCACCTGTCGTGACATCATGCGACACCCGCGTGACTTCGAATCACGCGGTTGTGCTGACACGTGGATGTCCTGCCATGGGCTATGCCCGGGCGCGCGGACGCACGGGCGGATAAATTTCTAGGTTTCCATTATAAAAAAAAAACAAATCTTGCAGTATATAAAATTTGTTTGTGCGCAGCAAACACGAGGACGAAGGGAGGACAGGACACAAACGAGGCGAAACATCCAGCTCATTTTTATTGAAACTTGTCCGGTATTTGTCACCAACCCTTGTCACAAATCACTACACAAAACAACCATCACAGAGCATGCGTAGGGTACAGCATTATATCGCTCTCAGTAAAGCAATTTCTTTTTTCAGATAGCGCTATCGAAGGCCTAGCGGCACACGTATCGCCTATGTAAGCATGAAATCAGCTTCTACAATTTCCCGTGTTTTCGTAGATAGCTTTTTTTTCCCTTATTCGAACGCATCTATTAAAAAGTAGGGCACAACCCCAAGCCCTGAAGTGTATGTCAAAACGGTCACTGTTGTGTTTTTTCACGTTGTTACCGTGTTCGCGAAGCCGACTCATTTATGCAGCGCCCTGTCCACCCGGCGTACAGGTTTTATGAAATGACCAACCAACTAGACCAAAAGCCACTCTTTTTGAATTTATGTTACTCGAATCGGTTTGCTTTCCGCTCTTATAAAGTTTCTTGAAATAACTTGTACTATCTTGTTTGCAACTTTGTTCTAAACATAAAAGGAATTCGATGGAACATCAAACATTTACTATCAATATTATTGCAGGCGACAAGCTCCGGACGTCTTGCCCCGCGGTTTTAGTGACACTGCGACATGGCAAGTTGATGAAATGAATTATAAATATTCTGTCGTGACAAAGCTGCGGTGTACCTGCAAATTCGAGAAATGCACTGAGGGATTTGGTTGCTGCAAGCTTCGTCATTTTCAAGCGTACGTCTTTGTTTCAGCTACGTTCTGTTTAATGATTTGTTTTTCATATACTTGTCGTCTTAAATAATAAATCACACTGGTTCAATTTGAGGCTCCACCGGCGCTGTCATTTTTTTCCATGCTAATAGCCACTCTCGCTAGTTGTTTGGATACTAGGGGTAGTGACAAAATAGCCACCTCAGGGCTAGACACCTTGATGTTTCCTGACGTTTGGTCACGCGGGTGTACTGACACGTGCGAGTGAGCGAAGCGAACGCCTTCGCAAGTCTACAGATGCGCGGTGTTCGAGACACATTATCGTTAGAGATAAACGGCTGGATGCCCAAATAGGGTGCAAAACCACAATTAAGGATGTGTAGGAGTAAAGTTGGCCCTATTAAAATATTGCCTTTTTTTACTCGGCAGGCGTTACAACAATTTGTAACTGGTTTGTTAATGAAGAAATATGACATTGTCGTCACGAATATGTTTGTTTGTTTGTTGGTATGAGTTTATTTGAGGCAAAACTTACAGAATGTCTTGGGGGACATGGCTAAAGGCACTTTGAAGTGCCTTACGAGGCCACGCCGCCCTTTTTGGGCAACATTAGATATAATAACATTTAATAAGAAAACGTTTAACAGGTTACTAGATCAGTAAACCAAGAAATAAGTTTTATTAATATGGGGTTATCTTTAGCTTGGAGTTTTTCTGCTCGAAAATTCTTTCGGGAAATTTAGGAAAGGCGGTGCATATGCTTTGACCCAAGGAACCTTAGAAATACTGCACGTAAACACGTTTGTAATATGCCGAACGCGGACCATACAATTTCTACGAAATAACAGTTTTAAAAACAGAAAAACATTTTGTAGACAATGTCAATTTAAATTTGTAGTCGACCTTATTGTAATGTTGAATGAACGGGTGTATGTAGGTTTGTCTTCTAGTTTTCTTTCTAACTGATTACCATGGTTATTTCCTTCCTCATATTTCATATTAAAGTTCAAGTAGTATATTTTCCGTAACGTGATGCGGATTTTTAACAAAATCTCAGAAGCTTATTAAAAAATAATTAGTGAAACATTCAATATTTTTGTTTTAATGCATCTAGTTGACGATAGTGCTTTCTGTTTGAACTACGTTTTAATTCATCCAATAAAACGATTGCTCAAGCCTTGTTATACTACGTGTAAAGTGGAACATACAATATATCACCTTATTTTCTTGCAGATTTCCTGCCTGAACCTGAGAGAGCCAAAGTAAGAAAATTTTATGTCTATATATTATAATTTTGTCGTACTGCTTTATATATGGTATCAAGCGGTTGTCTGTGTTATTTGTTTTTGCGTCGTTTTAACCGCATATTGACGAAATGCAATTGGTACGCTAAAGTGTAGATTGTCTTTCTTCTCATCGTTGATTTATTCGCGGCTTAAAAACTCAGAGCTATAGTAGAACGCCCAAAGTAAAACACGCACAAGGTAAAGCCAGAAATGAGCAAGACACGGCGTAGCATTAAAGTCTCGCGAATAATTTTTCAGTTGGAAGTTACGCAGTGTCCTGTTTAATTCTGCATCCATCCAATTTTCGTGTTTTGACTGAGCTTCGAATAAAACTGGCTCAAATAGCCATCTTTAAGAAATCAGTTTACGCACAAATCACTATGCAGCTCCAACATAACTTGACTATATTAATAGAAGGAAAATAAAGAATATCTAACGTACCTACCTTTAGCTAATGTGCTAGATCTGGGACATTATTCGCAAAAATACTATAAAATCTAGAAATTGAGTCTCGTAATATTGATAACAGCTAGGACAAACTTTTTTTTTCATGTCGAATATATAGGGACAGAAATTTTAGAACATTAACTTTTGCCTCCTTAAAGAACCTTCTAAATATTTTTCAGGCAAAACCTTTCAAACAGTCTTGTTGCAACGTAGAAATACCAAATCTAGCGCCGAATGTGCATGACCTTTTCATAGGTGAAAACATTTAGGCTGCTTGTGGAAGGGGGCAAAAATCGCCCTTTTCAAGATTCATGACATGCCGTTCCACCTCTACTTGGACTTTTCCTTCCAGCTGTTTCCGTCACAAATCGTAAACAGTTTACCTAAATTTAGAAGTAACCTTTTATTTGGATATGCTAATTGCAGGAAACTTGCATCTCGAACTACTACGAGGTGTTCAGGCCGTTGTGTGTGTATATGTGCGCGCGCGTGTGTGTGTGTGTGTGTGTGTGTGTGTGCGCGCGTGTGTGTGTGCGTGCGTGCGTGCGTGTGTGTCGTGTGTGTGTGTGCGTGTGTGTAAGGGGGAGATTCAAGCGTGCTGTGTGTGTTGTGAGTCCTGCAATATTTATAATTTATGTATTTAGTTATTTATTTATTTATTTCAAATGCCCTCAAGGCCAAGAGGGCATTACAGAGAAGCGAAATGGGCTTTAGGTATAGAAAAAATAAAAAGTTACTAAGAAACTGCGATATTCGCATTGTTAAGGCATATTTGAAAGTGACGCTCATCACATAAGGTTACTTCCGACGCTGGAAGGTGGCTCCAAAAAGCGTAGTTCGGGGTTTGAATAAATTTTGAAAACTTGTTGGTTCACACGATGGTATGCCTATCTTCTGTCGTTGATCGCGATGCGGTGATATGTAGAATGAGGTATCAGTAGCTTTTCATGCAAAAGGGGATTATGATAGAGTTTGTTAAACAAACACAAACAAGAAAGCTGTTCACGTGATGCGAGGTTAGGCAGGCTCAAACTATAGTTTATAGATGTTACACTGGCAGTGGCGATGATAGATAGTAAGTATGAATCGAACAGATATATTTTTAATTGCTTCATCTGCTTGTGTTACTATGTCAGTACCGGGGTCCCGAATCGAGGGGGCATATTACAGTTTGGAGTGAACAAATGTTTTGTAGAGAAGTAGCTTTATAGACATGGGGACGCACGCAAACTTTTGTTTCATGAATCCTAACATACGATTGGAATTAATTTTTGTGTATTGAATACAAATTTGCAAGGATAAGATAAATGAAATATTAACGCCCAAGTATTTGTATGATAATACCTGCTGTAAGAAGTGTGGTTTAAGTAGTAAGTTGGGACTTTATTGTTATCTCGGGAAACCCTCATTACCTTACATTTGGTAGTGTTAAATTCCATCCACCATATGTCACAACATTCAAACACGCGGTTAATATCAGATTGGAGAAAAGATAAATTGCAATCATTAGTCTCTAATTACGTCTAGATGTGCTACATGTAACACTCACTAATTGTAGAAAACACGTGACGTGGGTCAATGAAAAAGTCAGAATTTACTGATAGAAGGGTACCTTTTCTCAATGCTGCAAAGAAAAACTTACTTTTAGAGTTGCATTAATTTTTTTCTGTGTTTTTACACGCGAACATCTATAAAATACGTGATTCAACCTGGTCCTGCTGTATTCAGTACAACTGTCAATGCTTGCCTATCATTACACATTTGCTGCTTACCACTTCTACATAAAAAGAGTACCTGAACTCGATCTATAAACAAACATGATTTCAGAAGCAATGCTCACGCACTGCTTAAACTATATTGTATATTGCGATGTCGCGATCGCAGAAATACCACATTAAATCACAACATAAATCTGCCATGAACGGCTGAATTAGTGTGCTAAAGCTTTATTTTGGTTATGAAACTCATAAAAGAGATCAGCTTTGCTAAAAATCAACATAACAAACTTAGTCTCTGCGAAATTCTCTAGTACTGCAAGGCGTGTCTGAGCGGAACATTACCAGGAAACAACATCAATTGCAGCAAGAACCTATATAGTGTAAGCATTAAGTGGTGAACGCTAATTCACTTCTGATCTCCCCAAAAAAGCAAAGAGTGACAGAATATACTACATGCATAGGCCTTTCTACCGACGTAAAATCTTAATAGCCTACTTGCGCAGACTGTTCGTCTCTTGAGTAAGGAGGTAATGTTTAATGCAGGCACGTATCCAGGGGGCGGGGGGGGGGCATGGGGCCTGGGCCCTTCCCCCGAAATCTTTCATTTTGCTGGGACCTCCTCTCCCCCTCCCCCTCATGCAGCATTTTTGTCATGGGCGGGCCTCCTTTCGAATATAAAATCCTGGCTACGTGCCTGGTTTAATGCGACGCGTTGAAATACACAGAAGCACCAAATCGCTCTCATTATACTTTACGAAATGTCTTTCTTCACATAACGTGAAAATGTAGCAATAACGCTGATCCTTATCTCCTTGTTCATTTGTCAGAATAAAGAACTATCAAGAGCGCAAGCAAACTGCGCACAGAATTGTTCAGGAAGATAAGCATCAAGATAGTTTCGTTTCAGCATCGTTGCGTCCTAGCATAGTGAAACTGCTGCGTACCTTGTTTTAAGAGATACCACATATTAATCTGTACTTTATGAATCTTTAACCTATATATTTGCTGTGTGTTTAATTTCAAGTCGAACAGATTTTTGCACAAAAAAAGGGGTGAAAGATAGTCGAGTGCCGTCCTCACTACGTACGTCTCAAGTTCGGCGGACATTGGATCGATAATCGTCATGATAAGTTGGCTAATTAACTAAAATTCTGTTAATTAACTTTTAAATCACTCGTTACCCTACCGAAAAAATCGAGTATAATGTTTCGCGATCTGGTTTATGAAACTGGAAATTTTACTGAATTTTAGGTTTTCAGAAAGTATTCCTTTGTCTGCAATCTGGATTTCAGGTTTTCTAGAAAGACATTTTCAGTTCATAATTCAATAGTTAAAGGTTATACCGGGTTTTCGGTAGGGTATAGGAGTCATGCTGCAATTGCAGGATTGGCGACAATTACTACTAAAGAAAAAACAACTTAAAATATTTTACGAATATGTAATAGGTGTTAAGATATTATTTCATAAACATCCAGGTTTCTAGACAGATGCAAAAAATTGCGCGCCAAAAGAGCACAGCAAGCCTTGCCCACAATGATGCTTGGAAGAGTGACCTAGCCGTTTCAATCATTCCGCCAGTATCTCGGCAGCACGTCCTTTGTAGGTGCGCCAACGACACAAATGACAACAGGAAGCCTTGTTAACACGCTTGAGTTCAGAGCGGACGTAGCGACTACGCAGGAATGCAACCGGTTGAAACGACGAGTTGCCATGGCAACGAAGCGCCAAATGGGTGCGTCCTTCACGATTTAAGGAGTTACGCCAAGTTAAATGTTTTCGCTACCTTGGGAACAACCGGAGCGACCGGAACGACTGGCCAATCATAGGTTGAGGAAAGTTCAGCCGCGTGTGGTGCATGCCAGACGTGGTTCATGCTATCTGCTGAGAAACATGGCGTCGGTGGTTGATCGTCTGCGTGGTCAGTGCGGTGATAGCTCACTGTTCTACTTCTAAAGCGCTTTCCTTGAGTGGGAATTCTCGTCGTGTGCCGAGCACGTCCTAGGTAACGAGATATATCCACTCGAGCGACGACGTCGTGGCGACAGCCTTGAAACAGCAGAAACGCACTTGCCGTCGCGCCTGTTTACCTCGACTTCGGTGGTCTTTTTTTAGTATATGTGTCCTCGAACTTGCCCGGATCTTTTATTTCATGTACTCTCATCCGTGTACTCAAGTTCAAGGTATTATGCTGCTTAATGTTTTTAAAGGTTTAAAGGTGTGTCTGAAGAATGGTACTTTTCACGCGTTTTTATTGCACGAGAAACGTGATTAATGTTAGCATTCCCCAACGCTTGCGACTAAGGCCCCTGTATAAAGAAGGTAGCGACATCCTCACCCTCCTCCTCTGACGCGAAAACATTTTATCCTTATTTTTTTCCACTTTGGTACTCGCGCATGGACGGTAGCGCCGTCTGGATCGCTCCAAGATTGCGGGTGGCACCGCGAAGAATATGCTCGAAGAAAAACGATGGAGGCCGTGACGTTACACTTTCGGCGTTACTTGATTGGAGGGCAACACCCCCTTCCTCGTGCACGCTCCTTTTTTAATTTTTGGCTCTTTCGCACTTTCGCGCGTCGACGGCAGCGCCGCCTGTATCGCTCCAAGATAACAGGCGGCATTCTTCAAAGGATGTCGCTACTTACGTCAATGAGATCCGGAAATCATATTTCTACGTTATTATAGCTGCAAAAATTACATCGTCGTCTTTAATTGCAACCAAAAAAAAAGCGTGTGGCGAGACTTGTATAATTGGCAAAGTCATGCTTTAAGGTCGTTATCGTCCAATGTGGCATACTGCTTCTTTTAAAGCGATAGCTTTACGGGCGACACTTCGCAGAAATTTTGACCTCGTCTGTTCTTGTCGCCGCCCGCGCAAAGAATGGAAAACCTCTTTCCTCTCCCCTTTTGGCGCGAGGTCAGGGAAGTCGGGTTTTCTTGTCGGCCGCGAAGCGCCCAGAGAGAAGCACGGGGACTTCCTGCATCCCGCCAGTAACGACGCCACGAAAGCAGAGTCTTCCGTGTCGTCTGCTTGAAAGACTTGTTTCCAAGCGTTACTCGCGTTATGCGAAATCCCACTTTGGCAGTATCCAGTTGCTACGCGTCATTTTGGATTTATTTAGAAACTTACACCGCGCTTACCACTTATTTCACGGATCACTGAGCACTGGTGGCGGTTGTCGGTGGCATGCACAACGCCAATCACGACGACTATGAGAATTAACCACGTCACATTTCATCTTCAAGTGCGTGACGGCACCATTCCACCCGCATTGCGCGACCATGCTACAGCTATTGTTCTGGAACGCGTTCTTTTAGAGGAACGGGAACGCCGCCGTTCCATTCTGCAACGTGGAACTGGAACGGAACTCGTTACATTTTTACTGAACGGAACACGGCGTCTTCGTCAGTGGGCAATTTGCTTAATTTTCGGGAGGAAATTTGTATAATAACAATATATTTACGAAGAGCAGAATCGCGATAACGTTTTGTTACTTATTCTAGGGCTTGTCGTCACAGGCGCGCGTTGACCCATGCATGCCGCGAGCCCCCTATCCTCTCTCTACCGCTTAAACCAGGGGGAGCGTGTGTTAGTCAGAAAAGAAGCCGCCGCCATAGCATGTCCTAGCTGTCGGCGGGGCGCGCAATGTGCGTCAAAAAAGGCTAATCCGCGTTCACGCCGCTTCGCGCCCACAATCTGCGGCGGCACATTAGAAGGTTACACGAGCGGTGCGGCTGACGACATTTGGCGGTAAACAACCGTTAGGTTTGGCGGCGAATGCAAACCCCAGCACCGCATGGTGGCGTGATAAAAGCGTCGGGCCACGTAATGTCAGCAAGCAAATCCGTGCAGAAGACCCCGCTAGCCACCATATAGCCCCGCCGTGGCATGTCTGGCTGTTGGCAAGGCGCGTATTTCTGATATGCCTCAAAAGAGGCCATTCGCGTTCACGCCGCTACGCGGCAGAAGTCTCTGACGGCACATTACAAAGTGACACGAGCTCTGCGGCTGACGATATTCGGCGGGAAATAACAGTTAGGTTTGGCGTCAATAGAAACCCCAATACCGCGTGGTGGAGCGCTAAGCGTTGGGCCGCGTAAAACCAGCGAAGCAAATCTCTCGAGGCGGCATCTTCATGTAGGAGGCGGCATCTCTTTACGCGCGAAACACGGGCGCGCATTTGCCGCTGGCGCGAGGTGATAGTCAGCGGTAGCCGTCGGCGAGCGCGCATTTGCCGACTCTACAAGGCCAATCAGGGATCCCGCATTCGCCCCATGGTTTTATTCCATGAGGACGCAACTATACGCGCCCGGTAGTTGGGGCGAGGACGCGCATTCTTGTGACTGCATCAAAGAACCTCCTCTTGTCTCCTGTGGTTAAGTGATAAGATAAACTGCGCATAATGAGTGCCGACGTCCAAGTGGACCGTCTCTGGCCGTGGCTGTCAACAATGCACCAACAACTTTGTTAGATTAAACGTGGAAGGTTGTAAAACGCCCGTGCAACATGGGGTAACCCTTTAATGAAGATTAATAAAATTGACTCCGCTCCTATTTCCCGGCGAACAGTACATTTGGCTCGTCTGAATCGCCCACAAAAAACGTGGATATGGTAAAACGCTGGGATTTTTAAAGATGAATAACTCAACAAATAGAACCTTGCTTCAGCTTTGATTTTTTTTTGTCTCCTGGCGTCCTTCCATCACGGCATTAAAATTTGTATGTTGCCATTTGATGGGATAGATAAAAAAATGTTTGATCTCTTTAAATATGGTAATTAGCAAAAATACAAATGTAACGTATAAGTAACGATACGTTACATTTTTTAAACAGTAACGGGAACGAGTTCCTTTCTCTCAGATGAACTGTAACGGAAACGCATTCAAAAATCTCAAGGAACGAACGACGGATTTCCTTTTCTTGAGGAACAGTGTACAACACTGGCTACAGCGGCGGTGGTTCTTCTGCTTTGGATTAATGAACTGGAAGGTGGCGACTATTATCTTCTTTTTTTATCCACTCCAGCCCTGCGAGCCCGATCCTGAGAAAAATATTTCTTAATAAAGCTTAATGCTATTAAAAAAAGACTGCGTGTCCGTTTGTTTGTTGTTACGTCAGGGAATGACAAAATGTGCCTTTTTAGAGGCACTCATGGGAAACAGCTGACGGCTGCAGAGAGGCCCTTATGTTTCATGGGTTGCTCCTCCTGTTGCCGGAGTCATGACAGGGCGGCACAGAGCGGTCGTTCCGAGTCGCACTGGCTGCAACGGACGAAGTCGTAGTTAACGCGCTCCTTGGGGGTGTCTCAATTAACCAGTGAGTGAAGCGAAAACGTCATTCTTCTGGGCATCATTGTGGGCAGGGAACATTGGGGCGGGGCCACGCTCTTTTGACGCGGAATTTTAAATATGGCTGTAAAAAACGTGAAAATTGGTCAAAAAATATCTCAGTAACTACTGGAGTTTCGCAAGTTATTTTAATTATTTTGGCCTCTAATAGTAATTGCCGTCAATTCTGCATTTGGGATATATCACCCGATACCAATAATTAAAAGGATATTGAATATAATTTAGTTAAGAAGACAACTTACAATGACGGTTATTCCTTCGCCTAATATCTGCCGGCTGTTTCCCCGTCGGATTGTACAATGACTGTCCGGGTCAGCGTATATCCGATTGCCTGGACCCCAAAAGCGGTTCGAGAAAAAAAAGAGGGAGAGGAGGACATCCTAGTGACGATTTACACCTTAGCAAGGGCGCTCACGCCGGAATGGCTGCTCGGCAACGCACGTGAACATGGATTTCGGATTCGGACGGCGCGTGTATCCTTGGGGAGCGCGTTAACCAAGCCCCCGCCTGCGTTCCCGCCGCTTCGTGGCCACAGTCTACGGCTGCTCACTACCAAACCATTAACCCACTTGTCATAACTTAAAACCATGGGACGAGGAAGAATAAGAAAAAAACAGACAACACAACATGAAAACTCAAGAACAGCTGAGTTTATTAGACTATACCAAACCAAGGAAAGATGAAGAAAATAGAACATGCCGTCGCGAAGATGTGACCAGATGTTTCTTGACAGACTAAATCTCTACAGCACTAGACACGCTTCCGACAAAGAGCTCCCGCTGCCAAGCACCCGCAAAGATAATCTCCGTCAAGAATACGAGAACCGACTAACTTCCTAATTTCAGGGATATGATGTTTCCTAACCATCTCGTTTCCGTGCGTTGATATCTCAGAAAGGCATTACTTTCCCGAGCTTTGTTATTTTTCTGTGTCCTCGTGTTGCCTCCCTAAGGCGCCCCCCCCCTCCTCTCTTATGTTCTGAGTAGTGTCGGCGGACGCCACTGCTGCCGGCAGTTGCGAAAAGTATGAATGGAAGATTGCCTTGAAACTCAGCGCGCACACAAGGAAGGTTAGTCACTACGTAAACAAAGCAAGGAAAGTATTCTTTGACATGCTCTCTAAATGCTAATATAAGAATTTCAGAGTGCCTATCTCCAGGCTCCAAATGTTTGGTTAGCGTGGAGAAACCGAAACAGCAAGAAAACATCATTCTGGTTACCGACTTCTATCTGTATTCCTTGTACGTTACGTTACACGTCGATACTTCGAAATGGTAATCCGATGTTGTTTTGTTTTCCACCTCACAATGTTGAAGACCAAGATACTGACTACCCAGATACTACTTGCATCGCTTCGTTTACGCGTTGACTTACCTTCCTTGTCTGCGCGCTTGAGTTTCAAGGCATCTGTCATATGTATACAATTCACAATTGCCGGAAGTAGTGGCGTCCGCCGACGCTCCTTAGAAAAAAAGGGGGTGGGGGGGTCCTTAGGAGGCAACACAAGGAAACAGGAAAATGAAACAATGTTTGGGACATTATGATTCTCTAAGAAGGGAACGCACACAAGCGAGCTGGTTAGGATACAGCATAATCTAACACCCTGAGATTAGGAAGTAGATCGGTTCTCGTAGTCAAAGCCTTTTATGCTATAGAAGGCTCTGCTCGTAGTCTTGACGGAGATTATCTTTGCAGGTGCTTGTCGGCGGATGCTCGTTGTGGGAAGCGTGTCTTGTGTTGTAGGAATTTAGTCTGTCGAGCCATTCGTAATCAAATCGTCTCGACGTCAGGTTTTTCCTTTTTTTGTATATTTTCTTGTTTTGGTGCGGTCAAATAAACTCAGCTGTTTTTGAAATTTTGTGTTGTGTTGTGCGTTTCTTTTTTTATTCTACCCAGTCCCGTGGTTTTAAGTTATGACGACTTTCTACGCTCTGCAATAGTGCAGCACCGTTGTACACACTTTGTCGGTTCTAGAGAATATCTCCTTTGAGCCTACGTCGTGTGACAAAACCTCCATAACGAGTTAAATTTGAGTAAAGATTTGTTGTTGGTTTTCTCAATTGGGGGATCATATGCTACTCAATATTTTGACATCCCAGGTTAGTTCAGATTACTGGAAGGAGTTAAGAAAAGCTTAAAAGAAATAACAAATTTTTAATTATTTTTTACGTGCGATTTTGCTGCATTTAGAGAAATTACTTACTTTTCTGGTTTAATAACAAAACTACAATGATGGCTGAGCAAATGTACTTTTATGAATTAGTAAGCTGCATTTCAAGACGCATATTCTGATTTTTGTTTTTGCGATGTTTTGCTAGAGTTGTTTTTTGGTAAATAATTTCTAAATGTGTCTCTAAAACGTCTTTTTGTACGATTTTCGTGATTGTGTTTTGCATAGAAATATATAATTTAATTTTTATTTTTCCGAGCTCATGTTGTAAATTGTCTGCAAAAAATAGAAAATAAAATATTTAACTACGTGCCTCCTTTGGTGTGACATTGGCGGCTGCGCAAATTACCATAGTGAAATCTCGGCAATGCCTCAATTTTTCAAATAACATATCTGTGGGAAAGATTTAGCTACGGCGTTCACATAGAGCTTAATGTACCTCTCAAGAAGATGGCTTTCACATATATTTATTACAAAAATATAAAAAATATGACCCGTACAGCCATTGTACGGTCTGACGTGGAAACACCCCGCTGAGCCTGGTAAATACATGGTAAAGACTGCACTCGTCTAGCTCTCGACGCTTAAAAATATATGTTCGAATTAAAGTCAAGCAACCTGTAAATGAATATATACAATATGATGCCATCTTCAAATATCAGCTGTACTTGTATTGAAAATCGTCGCACGACAAACACATAAAAGCTACTCTTCCTGCATAGAGTGGCGCAAAATGGGAAGAGTGTGCGAACGAAGTACCGATCGAATAAAACCAGGGATATTTTTAACCGGCCCGAAAATAATTTCGCACTCTTCCTTTAAGCACCCGTTATGTTTATTTGTTCTGTTTCTTTTTTTTTCGTTTCATAGACATGCTTAAAACTCAACGCGCCTCATTGTCGCAAGAAAATTGGCAAAAAAAAAGTAAGTTGAAAAATTCTAGCAACTTCAGACCGGTTCTTTTTTTTACTACTGTTCACCCTTTTCACTTCCGTTTTCTTCAGCCCAGAATTCTGACACTTTAAATGCATTCGACACTCCTGAGCGACGAGTCAAATCCAACTAGGGTTTTGGAGCCGTTGAATTGCACCTAGTTTCCTTTTTTATATGTGCGTTCATTTTTCACTAGCGAGTCCTAAGAGAATTCGCGCCGCCGGACGTAATGCTTGTTGTCGCTCGTGCACTTCCTGTGAAAAGCAGAGGCGATGCGAAGAAAACCGCCGCCTGCCTCCAAGTCCTGTTTCCCGGTTACTGCCAGGTATAGACCGAGTCACCTTGCCTACGCCCACTCGTTCCTGGTAATGGCTTTCTAAACTCGATTTGCTTTCGGTGGGGTTTCTCGATCAGCCTTCACGCAGTTGGCAGTTAGGGTTAGCGCAAGCTGCTCGGGATCGAGCTTGGGTGGAAACGACATCGTCCGCTCTGTCCTCAAAGTTATTTCTGTCTTCGCCTTGAGCAATCGCGACCGATTTAGGATGAAGCAAGTAGTTTTATTTAAGTGGGTAACAATATATGCGTACAATATTTTGAGACACGCTAAAGCGTCATAATCGCACATCATATATGGCTCGGCGGACCAGGAAGAAACATTTCTTTGTCTTGAAACCACGACCCAAAGTTCAACGAGAGTCCTTCAACACCCTAGTGGTCGCGAAACTTGTTCTTAATTCTATTAGCATGGTACGTGATCACGCGCGGCGCTATCGTTGACGAGGTGGCAGAGAGCCGCCAATTTATCCGGCTGCACTGGTAAGCTGGCAACCACGAAGTACTATTGGAATTCCGACCCCACTTTTAATTAGCCACCCCTAGATCGCGGTGACGCGGCATCGCGCTGAGACCGTTTCTTGTTAATGTAAGCGTCTTCAGCTCTCTCAGTCAAACAATAAAACTTCCATTTTTTGCAACATTCTCCAGGCTAATATTTTTTTTCGATTTATTTTTCTTGTTGAAAAATGACTTTTCCATACCGCCATCCCACTGAAAAATCCGTGTCGCGTGTAGCGACATCCAGTAGAAGCATTGAGTACCAATGCGCTCATATGTTTGACTTTTTTCGGTTACAAAAGTAATATTTTATTAGCAAATAAGCGATAAAAGTTTATTTCAAGGTTGTGTTTCTAGAGATCTTTAAAGAATGACCGGTGCTCGCATGTAGTGGTCAATAATAGACGTAGGCATGCGAGTGTAGAATAACTTTTTTTTAGCTGCCTGTAATCGCGAATTTGTGTGGCCCACTCAGAGTGGAGTGGCCAAACAACAATACCCCCACCTACCTACCCCCCCCCCCCTGCCCCTTATCCCCCGTCTCCCTTCTTGAGGACCGTGGCGCCCCTGGCGGCAGAATTTTTTTTAGTGTCGAGTGGACATTTATCTCAACGTGTTCTTCTAACCATTCACCGGGGTTTTTACTTTGTCTGTATTGAAAAAGAAACTGACAAACAATAATGGAAATTAATTTTTTTTAAATATATGCGAACTGTTTTTTACGAGTAAAATATTAAATAATCTTCTAGCAACCTTTCCAAAATCTAGATTTATTGATTTGATGGAATTGAGCTGTCAGAGAAGAAACAAAAAGCTTCAGTACAGAAGGAAAGCCGACTTTGTTTTTTTTTCATACACGTGGCTTGGTCGGGAGGCAGGCGGGCAGGCAGGCAAGCAGACGTCAGTCCAATTAGTTCCACTACTCACCAAAGCTGCTGGAAAGGACAAACTTAGGAAGACACTCTTTCTTCTCGACGTCGCTCGTATCATTGTACGCAACCAAGCGCCTGTTTGTTCGGGCTAGGCGTTTCTTGTTTCTCTTTTTCTTCCTTTTGTGTCACGCAGTAGCTCTTTCTCTTTTCCAGAATTAACGGACACTGTTGAAAGGCCAACTTCTTGAATGGCTCTTTGAGGGTGAAAGATCTTTCTGTTTGCCCCCTCCTTTTTTATGACCTAGCATCGTCTATTCACCCAGTCCTTAACAAAAAAGTACGGGGCAGTAATGTCCACAACTTGTTTTTGCCTTAGTTTTATTTTTCCTCCTTAGTTTAGAAAGCCCGTTAAATTAAAAGGCGAGTTCTTTTAGGAAAAAAGAAGGTCTGAAGAAAAATACGCTTCAAGGATTCAAGCGGGATCCCGAATTGACCTCTTTTCTTGTCTTTCTTTCTTACTTCCGGCCTACAAACAAGATGACAAAAAAAAAAAACGCACGAAGCGTGAAGCCTTAATCCCTCCTTTAGAAATTTCTTCCGAGGAGTTTTGTGTCGACGAAAAAGGAGCAAGAAATGTGAACAGCGTATTCAAGGCTTACTACCCAATTTGTCGTCTAGGTATTTAGATGTTGTTTTGTACTTTCCCCACGGAAGGAACGAAGTAATTTGAAAATAACGGGATAAACAGGAACCACCGTGTCCCTATTTGTTCCGCGAAGCCCTCTGCTTGCCCTGGTCCCAAGTTCGGCGGAACGGAAGAGGCCTTGTACGTATCGAAACCTTCCCTCGACTTCCACTCCGGTGCCTTTCCTGTCTCCATTGTCGGTAGTTTTCTGCAGCTCCGTAGAGTACTCTCTGACTGCGCGTAAGACAGGAGCAAAATTGTTTCTGCGTTTCCCCCTTCGATCCTTTAGCAACCAGCTCTTTTCTCACTCTCCTCCTTTTTTGCCCTTGCTTGCCTTGTGATCTTTGCAGTGTCACGTTTAAAGCCAACTGCGTAATCCGACTTTCGTTGCTGCTTCGCCGACTGGTGATTCCTTGCTGTTCTTGTCATACGAGCGCATCTGTAGCGACGAGACTTCCGGACTGTTCGATCTGTTTTCCCGAACGGTTCTTGTGACCTTCTGGAGTCGCTACCAATTGGCCAAGCATTGATTTTTTTCCTCCGCGTCTGAATTTTCTTTCTTCCCATCTATCGAACTTCATTTTTGTCTGAATGCCAATATGTTTATTTTGGAAAGTTTTTAAACCTTATGACTTTGCTTGACTGTGATAGCGGCACTGGATGGTACCCTTTGATCTAGTGATATTGTGTCCAAGTAGTTTTGGATATTTTCTCAAAAATAACCGTGCGTTACTAGTCATGAGCATTTTTATCAAGGGAATACATATCTGACTTGCAATGAATATATGCGGTTCGTTCTCGTCTTTCAGAACAATGAAGACTTTGTACAGGTCTAAATGCCTGTGTGTGTTTGCTTCTTTTTCAAACATATAACGAGGCGTATTTCAACTGCTGCATTTTGGCCGTCTCACTCCTACTATGACGGTACAATACTAAGAGCGCTAAGGTTAAAACTAGAAATATTGAAAGATATGGTTTTTATGTATAAGATTACTTTTCTTTTTGTTGCTTAGTGCTTTAACTCACAATTCCTACGAACGTGGTCCAATGTGGATCTTATTGAATTAGTTTGGGCCCTTTCGTGATTGGCCATTACTTAGATCCAGAAAACCCGTAAGCCAGTGCCTGCAAAGGCAAAAGCACTCAGGTACACGAACAAACACACCATGGTCTGTTAATCTTTAGGAATATGAATAGAAAATTAAGTGTTCAAACGTTTTATTCAGTACCAGCATGCACTTTTTCCTAAAATTATATTTCATGTACTGTCCTAAATTTTTTTTTATTTTTTTAATGTGCCGGTCCTTAAAGGGATGGTGAACCAAAATCTGGATATCAGAAAACAACGCAGGAACAGGAGGCGGGACGCTACGATCCCTAAAACACCGCTCTGCAAGGCGATATCTCGAATGGACGCCCGTATTTCCGGAAAAAGAGGTCGAGACTGATGGAGGCCGACGAGGCGCGTGACGTCAACATATCTCGTTTCCCCTTTCTGCTTCGCCCCCTCAAGGCGGCGAGGCGGAGAAGACGTCGAGGCCCGTTTCTTCTCCTTCTCGACTCTTCTCGGAGAAACGAGACGTCAACATACGTGTCAAATGCGCCTCCTTTTTTTAGGAAAATACTGTCATCCGTTCGAGATATCGTTGTAAGAGTGATGTTTATGGTGTTCGTAACATCCCGTTGCACGCTTCTGCCGCCGTGTTTTGTGGAATCCAGATTTTGGTTCAGCTTCCCTTTAAATAAATACGAACTATATTGAAATTAAAACACAGCAAACACTTTCTGTTTTTTTTGTTTTTTTTCTCTCTGGTCGTTTCAGTTTTTTATAAGAACCTCTAAAGCGGCCATTATATTTACAGACGCATTCTGACCACCCATTTAGGTTTCATGAGAGTTCATCATGAACAGTCTTAGCAGCTTTCGTTTAAAGTGTCATGAAAACGTCGACATTTAAACTCACTATTTCGCAAACACTTTTAACATATTATATATGGCTTTCTTATGCAAATACTATTTTACAGAAATAAACAGCACTTGCCGTAGTTTCACAATAACCTACATAGTTACTTTGAGGCCAAGTAACGAGTAACGGTATTTTGTACCTTTTGAGGAGTAACCTGTACAACACCGTTTAAACAGCCTCATTTCAATTCTGACCTGAGTAAGCGTCTGTTGCGACAAAGACCTATGGACAACCCAAAAAAACACTAAACAGTATAGCAGTAAAGCGGCGTTTATCGCTGAGCACGTCAGTCGGACTCTACAGCTGGGAATGTCGCTTCACCCAGCGAGCACAATAAGGTTCGTTGATTGAACCTTTTGGAGTCGTTCACAGACCGGATGCAAACCCGGAAGTGGCCAACACGGAAGGCACAGAACCCATTGTCAAATTAAAACTTTACAAGCAGAAATAACAAAGAGAGAGGAGAATTCGAGATTCACCAGTTCTTCCTGAAGCACAACACAGCTGTTCTTTCGAGCGCGTCTGCAGAATGACTCATCAGCGTCGTCGGAGATGTGTTTTCAAGGAAGCGGAGAAAGATAATTCATAAAAACTTCGAGAGGCAGCTATTGCTGAAATGCAACGGCTTCTGAAAAGAGAACAATAAATGATGAAACCAAAGCAGCTGTGTTCGTGGTCGTCAAAGTAACGAGAAAAATACCTCGTTACTTTTGAGGTAAAGTAACGAGTTCCTTTTGAGCATCGGTAAACGAGTTACGTAGTTAGTTACTTTTTAAGCCAGTAACGAGTAACAGTATTTGGTTACTTTTACATGTCAAAAAAATAATGCCAGATCAGTGGAACCGGCCGAATGTGAAAGAAATGGATCGCTGCGCGATATTCACGTTCACGAATCCAAATATTTCTACATCGATCACAGCAGAGGATTACAAATGAAACGTGATCCCAATTACCATGCTCACCCTTGCCGATATCGAATCAATGCCCATCGAGCCCGTAAAGACCCTGTTTCTTTTGCACTTTTTTGATACGAATGTTTCTGGCTTTAGGGGAACCCCGGAAACGGGGAGCGATTCAATTCGACATGTCGAACTTCAGGTATGTGCATGCAGCTGTCAGAAATAGAGAAAGCGTGTCTCACTAGCGCTTGAATTTAGTGGAAAGCAACGTCCTGTTACTGTCAAGACCTGCGACGAATTTGTAGACAGTGTAGATAACGGTTGAGATATCTTTACGTTATATTTTGTTCACAAGAATTTACAACCGCATATATCAATCCGGTTAGGAAATAATCTGCTCGAGGTCCAGGCTTATTGTGCTGCGCACAACTCTCGCTGAACAATTGCTTCGCAGATTCCTTTCATTTAAATTGTGTCCTGGGAGATATTTTCTAAATCGTTCATCAGATCTGCGGAAACAAGCAATCTTAATACATCAATCGATTAATGCATATTTATTTTGGCAAAGGTATTTTACATTTTTGACAGATTCAATTGCTAGGCCTGAAAGGTTATCACAATTTTTATCGTGCATTTTAATGGGAAATTCACCTGACAGTATTTTTCTAGGGCCTCTTAAGCACGTTATCTGAGTTTTTGAAGTATTTGTGATAATCTGATTTTTAGAGTGCCCCTCAAATATATTTTGAACGTCGACTCATACCTCTCCAACGGTGAGTTCATGATGTTTGTGGGTGCATATAATTGCTGTATCATCTGCGAACTGGAATAATTTGCTTGTTAGTTTTACCCAAGCAATCTCATGATGATATCCTAAAAATTCAGATAATACGCTAAGACATAGTTCACATTCAGGGAACATAATATAAAGTGTCCTATATAAGCTCCCTAGGAACCTGCGAAATAGTAGGAGCTATCTGCAGCTAAACAAAACTCTGCAGCGACCGAAAACAGATTTTCACTCAGAACTGCAGTTTTCACATTCCTGCATGGAAGCGTCCAGGGATAGACAGTATATCAAATAAGAACGTTTAAATATGTATTTACGACAGTTTACGTATTTCGTATTTAACTGCGTATAACAGAACACGTTAATTGATTGTATTGAAATACTAACAAATCGGTAGTTAAAATATGATTCTATATAAATCTATTTCTTCCTGTATTTTTCACGTGAAATTAATTTTGACACATGGATGCTTAAACAGCGAAATGCCGCTCTGCTACTGAGATATAGCAAGACGGGTGCTCTTAGTGAATAAGCAAATTACATGTGCAATTCCACAGCTATATACGTGCGCTCTTCAAAGTAGCACGTCACATAATAGTAATTACGTGACCGCAAGTTGGTGCCCTGATCATCCAAATGAAATCTGGCAGTAGGGCGGATCCATGATGTCTGCAGCGCGGTGTTTCGCTCAAGGTTATCCGTGCTGTCGTGCGCTAACACATTTCAATAACGATTTTATCTTATCGATGTGTGTTGTTTGTCAAGGGCATGACTCTTCCTTGGTCACAGGCAGACTCGAACTATTGGGTTTTTGTTTCGGGTGTCCATTACTTTCCACTACAGTCTGCTTCGATACTGTTAGGGGAGGAGGGGGGGCAAGTTTTAGAGCGCAGCTCTTAGGGGCCCGTTTCCGGCTTGAGCGGCGTCGGCGTAACCCCGAGGTCATGTGACCCCCGAGGTCATCTGACCCCCAAGGTCACGTGACCCCCAGGTCACGTGACCTGACCCCCCCAGGTCACGTGGAGCCACCCAGGTCACGTGACCTCCCCCCGAGGTCACGTGACCCCTCCCAAGGAGGACAGTAGGAGGAGCGAGGGGTGGAGGAGGGGGATGAGGAGGAGGGAGGAGGGGTATACCCTCCCTCAGTACCCTTCCCTCCTCCTCCTCAAGAGCTGCGCTCTAATTTGGCGTTACAGGGAGTTGTAAACGGCTTTCATTTTTAAGTTGAAGCACTACAACTTCGTCACATATAATATATTTTGCTCTTATCCGTAGTTTATGTGTTGCCAACTACAAATGAGTGAAGGGCCGCTTTTTGGAAACGTAATATTTTAATACTTAGGTGGACAACTAGAAAGGTTCCTGCCTTTCAGGAATTGTTTGTTTCTAGGCAACATTAATTTGACCTGAACTAGTTTTTGGTAAATACATTTTAAGTCTATATTTGCCATAAACAGTGTATACTGTTTGTTGTCGTAGGATACAAACTCTATGTTTTATTTAGGCGTTGTGTTCATTAACTTGGAGTATTTCTAACACGCAATTTGAAAGCTATGAGATGCAAAATTATTTTACTTGTACTTTATTTCAGTGTTGTTGAGATACAGTTATTAAAATATAATTTACCATGTAATTTCATATATTGGTCGAAGTATTTTGTATTTGTATTTTTATACATGTTTCAAGTATTAATGGGCGAAGAGCATGTTAGTGCGGGTCAAGATAGAAGAACAAACAAACATGTAGGACAAAGACAGCAAACTACATCTTTCAAATTGTTGCCCATCAGCTGAAACTGCGCGATACAGATACGGAAATTACCTGCATGGGAGGGGACCAAATGACCAAATATGTGTTTAAGCAATTACTATTACGGAACAGTGAATGAAATTGAAACAAAGTCATGAATATCGGCGAAAGACGAAAATTTACATGGCTAGAATATGAAGGGGGAAAAATTGTGCGGACCATCACGGGTCGTGATTCCAATGGACAGCGGCAGCTGGGGCGACGTTTTGATATTGTGTCATAATTGACTGGAAATTCTGGTGATGTTGCGCCCGGCGGTGTCCAGGTAAACCTCAACCGGTCACACGCAGAACAGCTAGCACCAAGCCGTTATCGCGGACTCGTTACACCAATTGCTTGATCGCATCAGCGTGTCCATTCTTCCCTTGGTAACGTTTTATTCAACATGCCGCTTCACGCTCACGCCCAGAATGATCTAGACGTTGAATACGTCCCATCCTAACATTCAAGGTTAGACCGTCGGCGCCTGCACATGGTGGACGTTCTCTCTCATGGGCGCGTTTACGCGTCAAGCGGCCACTGCTTGCTCCGGCGTATGCTTCGGCCGCCCCATTCTTGCGCGCAAACGTTTAAAGCGCCGAGGGAAGGGGCTACCGAAGGCGAGAAAGAGCAGATGGTGATGACGGTGATCACATGACCCCTAGCGCAATAGAGATTGGCTGAACGCGCTGCGCCTCAAACGCGACTATTAGCAGCGGAAGGGTGAGGCTATCCTTATTGTACTCGTCCTCTCCCGGTGCCAAAGCCACGTGCAATAAATTCGAGCACCATATTTTTTCTCGACCACCCTATATTTTATAGGTCTCTGAAACAATCGGTAAAAATACGCGCTCAGCGTAAGGTGAACACGCTGTCTAACACTTGTTATAGCCTTTGAATAAATAAGGAGCAAAGAAATGTAATGAATTGCAAGGGGGGATCAGGAAGCTGACCACTACTTCGTTTCAAATGTAGCTGAAAGAGTACCTACATTAGTGACCAGATGGGACGATATCACCTTTTCTTGTTGCACAGGCAGTCGGGGATAGACGTATTTGAAGCTGTCTGTTAAATAAAAAAATCAAATATAAAATGTTTGATTTAAAAACCAAACCTGTGGCGTGTTTTTTTCTAAAGTATAGAAACACTTGCGTGTCACATGCTGTCTTAAAAAACAAAAACAAGAAAAAAAAACACATTCCTTCCTATCGCAAGAACGATATGATAGTAGAAACGCAGGACATCCCAGCCTATATGCACGCACAGATATGCGGTTTGTGGAACAAGCTGAAGCAGAGTGGCGATGTGGGTGAGTTGGCTTATGTCTAAGCAAGCGAAACAGAAGCAATATACTTCTTCCCTCTTGTTCTCGTTGTTTTGCGCTCTGTTTTATCTTCTGCGCACACGAGATGAAAGGTGGTCGATCTACTCATCACTACATCAGCAATCTACGCCTTGCGTCTTTTTATTTATTTTTTTATTTTGTGCATAATCAAAATTAACGAAAACGGGCTCATCTAGGCTTCGTTAATCTAATACGCCCAAACTTATTCGCCCAAACCTTTCTAAGCGTGTGCAGTATAACTCTGATTGCGCCCGTGACTCAAGCAGCTGGGCACTGCCAAAGCGTGCGCGCTCACGTCAGGACTCCACCGCACGTGCTGGGTCATAGAATACCCGCGCAGGCTTCATTGGCATTCCCGGGGCCTTGCATCGGCTGCTCCTGCGACAACCGAGCGAGCCAAGGGGTCCCATCCATCAGGAGAATCGATTAAAGACGGGACCTAATTACCCGGGAGGTGGCGTCCCGTTTCTACCCGGTCTCTCCGAAGCAGATTCTGCATGGCACGCGAACGTCTTGATAAATTTCCGTTGGGCAGGGATGCCCCTTCCTCGATCAGGCTTTGAAATATGCCAGGAGCCCCATCGGATATAGCTTGGAGCAAACAAGGACGTCCCATGCGAGCACTGGGGCAAACTGGAGCTCACTATTTGGTTTCCAGTTTAATGTTTGCATGAACGTGCTTGTTGAGAAAATGATGTCAACGAACACGGTATAGTCTGGGCATGGCTGCCGGGATTGCGGAATATCCGCGGTCGACATCTGACACGCAATTTTGGAGCTAAGTCAACACTGAAAATGAATTGAGAGTATATATTTCAGTTTCAGATTTAACCTGTTTCCTTTTTTAGGCTAAAACGATTTAAAAATATACGTGTGAATGTTTAATTAGCGCATACCTTGTATGCTATAAACGGAGTTGTCGAGCTTCTTTCTAAAGAGCACTTAGGCCGCTGCATTATCCTGTTTGTAACGCGCATCACGTGGAGCTCATTACACAAATTCACACCGGTACGACCACGCACAAATAAAACGCCTGACGGACATTTAAACGTCAATAATGTTTAAATTATTCACCGGCACGCCCATCCCCTTGTGCTCGCAGGCCTCTGTTCATAGACAGTTCACAATATCTTTATGGTGAGCACCCTACGTTATTCGCAACTCCAGCGCGCCGCTCGCCCTCCCGCGGACGAACGAAGAACCAGAGGAACGGGGACGGCAGCGGCGGCGGCGGCGCGGAAACGGTGGCAGGGACTGTCGGCCTGGGTGCGTGAAGCCGTTTTAACGAAAAAAGTGAGCGCGTTAAAAAGGAATTTTTGTGCTTCGCCTTGCAACAGCCTTGCACAGAGGACCGGGATGTCTAATTTCATTAGGGACTTTTCGTGTTTCGCATACGCTGTGGATTTCTGGTCTTGTGCATGGCCGCTAGCTCAATCTGTGCTCAACGTGACGGAAAATGTTTCCGCTAATAGACGAATAGACGAAAAGAATAGACGAAAAGTCTATTCTTTGCCATTAGTTAGGAGAAAACTCGTCACGCAACGGTATGTCGAGCAACACAAATCGGGAAGGGGTTCGCGTTTTAAGGCCGTTACAAGGAACATGACCATTCATTCCACGCACTTTAAAAAGACAGAATACCCGTACTTGCTTTCAAGTAATTACAAAGCAAATGAAGAAATGCTCGAAGCATTTTAAGCGGGCCTGTGTTAGCCAGCCGTTCGTGACGAGAGCATAGAACGCGCAGTTTTGGCCAGACGGACCGCAATGTTGCAAATAACACGGTACAAAAAAAAAGTACGGTATATTAAAATATTTATTTTTGATAGAGCAATAAATAAAATCCCTAAACACGAAGATTATGCTAATAGGCAGTTTTTGCATAGCGTACGACACCCCTAAACTTCAGTTGGACGCACAGCGCACTGAGGTTGAAGCCGAAGCTACCAACTTTCACGAGCGGCTTGATAGCCGAGTTGTGCAACTTATTAAAATAGCTTAAATAAATGTAAATAACTGTAAAAAAAAAGTAATCGTTTTTTTTTTGGCCCTACTGCAAAACCTCGGTGTTTTTTTTTTTTTTTCGGTACTCTTTGATGCGTACTTTAGCTGTTTAATATCTTATATTGCGCCGTCATCAAGCATCACGTAAAAGTTGGGGCCGTCAGTTTGACGTCAGTTGGCTGCACGGCGAACTGAAGTTTTGGAGTGTCGTATATGTGACAAAGGGTGTATACGGACTACAACAGTTTTTTTTAGAGTTATGAGCACGGCAGCGCTCCTGGCGCGCACTGAAAATTGTGCTTCAAAGGCGCAGTGCGAGCTTGCGGTTGTAATGCTACACCGCTCGGTAGCCTGCGGTAACAAACTTCAAACTTTCTATCAATAACCATAGAGCAGTTTGATTACGTGTTGCAATACACTAAAACCGAGACGGTGAGCAGCGAGTTGCGAGCCTGTGACACGAAGACATCAATACTGTGAACGCTGCTCTTCCGAAGCTTGACGGTCACCGTTCGCGGCTCTCTTTTTAGAGCACTAATGGCCAGGCAAAGTGCAAGTACGATATCTTCATCACCCTCAAAAATATTCTGCCACAAACAGTGACGTGGCCGGTGCCTAAAACGCGCTCGCTCACCACAAAGCTTCGCAAGTTGAGGTTTCTGCAACTTTTATATAACAGCATGCTCGTTTTCCTAACGTGCATCAACGTCTCCGTCACCTGTAATATGATCCCTCCCTAACCGCTTCGCATTTGTAGACAAATAAATCATTTTTAGCGCGCTGAACAGCGTCAGCGAGCAGACGCACGGGATATCCTGGAGAATCTATCCCCGTCTCTTCCGCCATCTTGGAACTACCGCCCCGCCACCTATAGGGCGTTGGGTTAGCGAATACTTAACATTAAGCGAAACTCGTGATCACGGCGTAAAAATAATAATACAGAAGAAAACAACGCGCCTGGGAGTTAATGTTCTTATGCCACGTTCGTGCAACATGGCAAAACAAAGCACATCTGCAACACCACCTCCACCTTGTTGTAGTTTTTTTTCTCATTGTTATCGCCTTATTATAGGTTAGTTACGTAATCTGCAGTTTTCATTTTATGGACACTTTAAGCTTTAAAGGATTCTGGTTTTAGTTTAACCGCCGCAACACATATTTGCAACGTTCAGTTTGGGAAGGCGGAAAATGGGTCTCACTAAATCGTGCTGAAAAACACCTGTTAGCTCAACAAATACCGTTTGTCACTAGACTAGCTTACAGGTAGCAAGACATTCAAACGTTTCTATTACGAATAAAACATTATAAGTAACGCAAGCCTCGTAGCTTAATGACGCCTTTAAAGAAATTATTGGGGCAACAATGGCTTCACATTTTGCTCACTGCATTTCCTGTATTAAGACGCAAGAGAACTACCACATAAGGGTAAACGGGCCATGAAACAGCTTTCTTGCTTTCCCTAATTGCCGCTCGGAATAAATTTTGGGCGTTAATAACCCATAAAACGCGCATTAGATTTTATTTTTTTCTGTGGACTACTAATCGGGGCGGAAATTGATAGAAGAGACGCAAATCGCCCCCCCCCCTCCTTTCCCCCCCCACAGCCAGCTCGCACAGAGAACACGCGATGACATAATCTAATTTCTTGCTAACCATTTTAGGCGATAAAAACTAGATATTTTTCGAACCTTCACTCTAAGAAAAAAAGGGTGTAGTCAGGTGCATCGGGCGCACATGCACCCTTTTCCTGAAAGATGCACCTCGCGTTACCCAGCCAGTGTACTTGTACACCGACAATGAGCATCCTCCTCTCTCAAAAACCTCTAGGTGTATCAGTGCACCCCCACGCTAGCCACGCGACCCGATCAGCTTGTGCTTGGATTCCCTCTTGGGGGTCACTTTTTGGGTTGGTCAGTTTCTTAGGAAGTATGGAGGTATCCTGTACACTCGGTATTGACAGTAGAGTAGACGCTATGCTTGTTTTAGGCCAATCGGGTCTCCGGGTAGGATCACGTGACTACAGTCTCCAAGCTAGAGATAAGGCAGAGCACGGCACCTGCCTGAAGGCCAAGGCCACGGGTAGCATCCACTGCACTATTAACTTTTGGGTCGAACTTTCAAGAGGATATAAGTGACAAGTCCTGTCAATGTGTCTCATTGTTGGGCTGCTCCTGAAGATAAGCCTTTGCGAGGGGCCCCCTTTTGGCCTTGGAAGGGGCTGCTATTTTCTTTTTCTTTTTTCCTCAAAGACCGACGACCAGGTCTGCGCTTTCCGCTTTTCGCCCGCTTCCTCCTCTCCCTCCCTACCCTTTCCACCCACGCCCGCCCCTCTTGGTCCCTTCTTTCCATCCTTCGCTTCCCTCGCCCGAAGGCGTGGAGAGGAAGGTCTTCTGCCCTTGCAGAATCTCGGAGTCTGGTCGTCGGCCTTTAAGCTGAAAGCATGGAAGAAGGTGCGCAGTTGCCGGACCAATGAACTGGAGGCGTTTTTCATCCCTCGACTCCGCTGTCTGGGCGCGGGGGTGACGGCAGGAGCGTGATCATGCGGTAAAAGTTTCACGGATGACGTAGAAGCTTTTCCCGACCTCGGAATGTCTGACTCCCGGCCTAGTTTCTTGTGTGCTGCGCTGCGACCAGCGGGAAGCTGCCCGTAGATTTCGTCCGCGACAACGTATTCGAGTGTGCCAAGATTTTCAGTATTTGAAACGTCCTACGCAACAAGCGATTTCTTCAAAAAAGCCCAAGGAATTCACGTGATGCGTTTTGTGTTCGGTTCGGGAAGTTACTGCTTCTGCCACATCGTGTTGAATCTTCACGGACCCCTTTCTTCTCGTTTTTGTGTTTGTGTTGTGCTGCAGTGCCCGTGTCGGCATATATTTCGGATTACCTTATTTCGAGGTCCGGTATTTTCATCATAGAGGCGCTCTGCAACCTATTTCTTTGCAACAATTGACCGTTCCCGTTTCGGATGGCCTCCTGAACTAGGCAACGTCTATTTCAGCAGCCGGGAGAATAATTTCCCCAAAATTCTATCGGCAGTCGCTTGCCATTAGCTGACTACACAATCGTGTGCTGACGACGGCAGGTAGAATACTGGCTTTCTTAATCTCTTGGCGTTTTGTTGAAAAACACGTTTTCGTTGATACCCGTTCTGTAGACGCGTTTCATCGACACTAACGTTTCATCGTCACTCGTTGCGCGAAATGCACGCTGTAGGGACATTTTGACGCGCGTGCATCTCTCTGAAATGCGTTAGCTCACCGAGCTCAGCCCACCCGACCACGCCGCTTCGTGGCGACAGTCTGCGGCGGCTTATTACCGAAAATGTTAACCAACCTGTCCCCCCCGTACACGTCACTTCGCGGGTACAGCTGTCGATGAAACTTCACGTTCGATGAATGAATGGCGATTGCTGGTGGAATTTCGTGGAAATAATTCTGCCGGCTGCTTGGAGAATAGACACTGCACCTAAGACTCACTTCCGTTTCTTGTTTGCTGAGTAATCCTCTCAGTTGTGTAACGGAGTTCTTCGTACCTCTTCAAATATCACGGATTACTTGCAAGTTTGTACTTGTTTACGGAATAAGCTGTCTAATAAACTTTTATGAGATTTGGAAAACAATCCCGTGTGTTCCGCTACTTGCCTTTTTGCTATCACCGGGGCGCATACGTTTTTAAGGGTTTCAGCAATAATGTCTTAAATAGGTTTGTGCGGCTAGTTATGGAAGTGGGTGCGTAAAGTGGTGTGACCATGCACCTTTGAATCGTGTACATCTTTGTTCTTCCTCGAATTCAGTGGTTGTAGAAAGAGGTGCAACAGTACACTATTGAACGAGGAGCTCCTGTGTTCCCTTTGGGAGACAGTAGGTGTAGAAAGGGAAGTAATGGTACACTATTGAGCGGAGTGCATCTGTGTTCCCCTTTCATTTCATGTGGTGTATAAAGAGGTGTAGCCGTACACCATTGAATGGGGTGCACCTGTGTTCCCTTCTGTGTGAGATTTCTGTAGAAAAAGGTGTACATATGCACCACAACAACGGGTGTACGCGTACTCCCATATTTGGGGTGTGCAAGTGTTCCCCCAAAGGTGTAGTATATGTGACAAGCACATGCACCCACTATGAGGTGTACCCACACGACACCCTTTTTTTTAGAGTGTTCTTTGAACCTAGGGTCGAATATCGAACCAGAGGATTTGAGAGGTTCAAAAACATCTCGAAAAGGTTTCGAACAGGTTTCGATGATTTGCGAGCTTTCGAATTATTGGCAATGCAAAATCGATTTTTTTTTAGCCTTTTGGGCTACGAAATTTGTCTATTATCGGAATTTCGAACTTTTCACTTTATAAAATTCGTCGATTTTCGATAATTCGATTTTGCTAAGTTCAAAAGTTTGAAGCATTTCAAATTTCTGAACAGAAGGTCGACGAATTTCGAATCAAGTTTAACTCCCAAAGGTTTAAGGCAGCATCTATAAATAACGCAAGATATAAATGTGTGGAGTGGAGTGAAAACTTCACTGGAGTGTCCTTTAGCCAAATCGTGCCACCAACAACTCGCTTGTAAAGCACTGAAAGATCGCCTTGGGCTGGCCTTGGCCTCGTTCCTTGCACCTTTTTCGTTCGGCTTCCGCACAGTACCTCTCCCGCATACACAATTCTGTAGGTTGCCCCGAGATAACCGGCGGGCCAACAGATGCCTGGTCTGCAGACTTGAGATTCAATCGAAGTGCTTCACTATGGCGTTTCTTATAGCAGTTGTTTATGAACGTTAGTCCCCCGGCTTTCTGGAGTAAGCATCAGGTCGGGGAAAGGCGCGCGTTGAGCACGACGCCAACGGGCTACATCGAACGCATGATCAGCGTTTACTTTATCCTTTGGAGCCCACTGCATTTTAGAGCGGCCAATATCTTCATTCCTCGAAGAAGAAACGTTCCAGACACTGGCAATGTGGTGTCCCTTATGACGGCCGATCGTGACCTAACCAGTTGTATTTTAGGGAGTCGGAGAGCCCCCTAATGTAGTCCGGTGTCGTTCTCCTCAAACTCAACCCTGAGCTGTGTCGGGTGCTGTACCTGTGTCCAGTATTTTGGCCGTCCTACGGGTAATCCCACCGAAAATAAACGCCCAGAGAAACTGAAATCTTTTGGGAAGCAAGGATGCCTTCATGTGAATCTCTTGTCTTGTATATTTTGTTGTCTCATGCCAGAGTCGCATTTATGCCGCATTTGATCAGATCGCTACTAATTTCCACAGAGATAGAAAGTACGTTGACCTGATCATCTCAGGGCTTTGCGATAAACCGTTTAACCAGTTCGACCTTGTTTCATGAGTTACAATAAATAATGAGTAGTACGGGTAGTACCGTGAGCACAACGGAGCTGAGAAGGAATAGGTACTTGCGGCCTAAAATAAATGTGCAACGATCTCAGGAAAATTTTTAGCACATTTCGCGATACCTTTTAAGACGAATCCGTGAAAAGTGCATTCGAAACTGCGGAGATATATCTCTATCCGTGAAATTCGAAGAATTCCAACTTCAATTCTAAACATACAACCTTTTCGAATTTGTAGCACAAATAAATTTGAAATTTGTTTTTATTTTCAACTTTGAATCTTAGAGAAACTCAAAATTTTCGAGCTTTTCGATTATGATTTGTAAAGAAGTAGAACTCTTCGAACTCAAACTTTGAAAAAGCTTTAGATTTAGAATTGTTCGAATATCTAACCCTAGCGGGGTCGAAAGTTGCAAACTTTTCGAATTCGAACCCTAACAAGGTGTTAAATTTTCGAAACATTTTGAACTCGGACTTTGGGAGTTTCGCGTCATCCCTAATAAGAACTGATACGTATAATGCGGCTTCATCAGGAGGTCAGAAAAACAAACACAGCCTAAAGCTTTTGCTAGCAAAGCACAGCACAGCTTCAATCGGCTGCGCAAAATCATGTACTAGAATTATAAACATATTAAAACATAGTCATCTGAAAAAAGGAAGTGAAACACTTTGATTGATAAACGGAGAATTGTTTTTCTTAGTCAAGACTTTCCTGGCCCCCCTGGCGTACCAATAATAAGCCCATTGGAAAGACCAGTTTGAAAATCTGACAGGTCAGACTGGTATTTGGACTGGTCAAACTGGTCTAACAGGAAATCAAACTGGTGCAACTGGTAGCCAGACTGGTTTAACTGGTAACCATATTGATCTAACTGGTCACCAGATTGGCCTGACTGGTCACCATATTGGCCTAACTAGTCACCAGATTGGCCGAACTGGTCACCAGATTGGCCGAACTGGTCACCATATTAGCCGAACTGGTCAGCAGATGGGCCGAACTGGTCACCAGACGCAGAACTGGTCACCACACTGGCCGAACTGGTCCAAATGGTAATTAGATTGACCAAACTGGTCACCAGATTGGCCTACCTGGTCCAACTGGTTACCTGATTAACCCCTCTTTCTCACTTTATTGTAGGGGTGTGCGAATTGGCTTTTTTATTTATTGGCTTTCCAATAATTACGGCATGATCCAGCGTTTACTTTTTACTGAGATATTCATCTTCTGAGCCGTTCAATATGCTCTCAGAAGTATGACATTGCGTAACAAAAAATCAACATGCTGGGAATATTTTTTATTGCTTTGGCGGTCACCGAGAAATTCCGTACGTTCAAAACGGCCAGCATAAAAGACGAGAACGCAGAGCTCGGAAGTAGTGATCGGGTTCGTGTGCTGTCGTATAATAAAGATTTCCGGCGCGCAGTGGTGGCGTGAACAAATTAAATATTTTTGTCGAACCAGCGTGACAAGTCAACCAGTGTGACCAGTTCAACCACCATGATCAGATCAACCACCATGACCAGTCAACCAGTATGACCAGTTCGAACCACCTTGACCAGTCCAACCATTATAAAACTGGTTAAACAAGAGCAATAACCAAGTTTGAAACTGGTACCAGTTTGAACAGGTCTTTCGAAATGTTCACATTTCCGCCTTCAGTTAACTGAAGGCGGAAATGTGAACATTTCGAAAAATGACATGCGTGACTCGTATATCCTGCATATATGCACGCGATAACTTCCAACGTCAGGCTCTCTAGTTTTCCGATGTTTTAAGCCGGGGTCACGATGCTCATGTATCATACAAAAGACAGCCGAGTCACCGCAATATCCTTGGTTTGAATGCCGCATTCCAAGTTTCTATGAACTCATTGCCACGCGGCATTTGAAGCACAGATCTCGCGGCGACTCGCGTTCGAATCCGTGTGCAGATTGTCTTTTGTATGATGTGTAGACGTTTCCAATGTCTGCAAAAGCATAGTCCAGCATGGGATCTTCACAGTCCAACACGTGCGTGTTCGTCGCTTCGGAAAGCAAGTAAAACACGCGCCATACGCACAAACACTCAAAATGGCACCATCCAAATGCTCTTTCTTCGATAGGACTATAAGCAATGTGACCCCGGCTTTAGTCCTTCTTTAGTGGCGATGCATTTATTTTATCTTACTATGGTATCGCGGAAGAGCACGCCTGTTAACATTCAATAACTGAGCACGAAGGTGACAAGTAAAAATGTTGGACAGAAACGAAGCTCTTGTGTGTCTTGAGAAGCGCGCTAATGATACAATGTGCATCAAAGCAACATTCTTGACATCCACAGGCATAGTTCTTCCATGATAATTATGCCTGAAAAACGTCTTAGTCAGCCTTATTTTTTTTCTGTTAACTACCCCAAAATTAATCCAATTAGGGAGTTCCAAGCTTCTTTCAATGTGGAAGCAAAATCTGTAATATTTTTCAGCGGAACAGTTTGTTTGCCTTGCTGTTCTTCAGTACATCCAAAAGTAATATGCGAAGACACAAGACGGCAGTGGCATCTTTCTAGTTATTCAGGGGGGCAACAATTCCAAACAAGAGCTGCTTTTTTTTCTCTACGCATGAAAAGGCTCAACCATCCAGCTAATTTTTCATTCCGCAAGCACACAAGAAATCACCAGCTTACTGCTTCTTTTTCCGCATTTCAGACCCACTGTTTTGGGCGGCGCAACTTGCGAAGGAAGTAATTACCGAGGGTTACGACAAAGTCGTAAAGCTTGGTACGAGACATTCGTTATACGTTATAAGAAATGCCTCGTAGAACGTTTTTTGTTTGTTTGTTTTGTTTAGCAAATAAATTTCTTACATTTGACTTTCCATCACTGGCGTGTCGTTCTTTCTCGGAGTTTCCGCTTGCTCACATACTGCAAGCTATACAGACGCGAGGCACCACCTGAGCTCTTATCTAATTATTCAAGCCTTCTTTATGTGTGCATCTTTTCTATAATGTGTCTGAATAGAATAACTTATAACCTCTTGTGATCAGACACATTGCAAATAGGATGCGCATCTAAACAAGGCTCGGTGACTTGCGGTTAACAAGCAGGAATTCCGAGAAAGAAAAACATGTCACTGATTGAAGCTCAAATTTGGAGGTTTTATGTGCTAAACCAACAAGGAGCATCGCACCAGCTGACATTGTATAAGCCTTTCTGCTGAGCGCTACCTTTTGGAGCATTCATTTTTTACTACCGAATTTGGTTTTCCCCGCACGTACAAGGAATGGTCACAGACATGATCCGATGTCGTCACGTGTAAATCATTCATATTATATCACATGACATGTAATCCGAATTAGAAGTTGCGGCATGTCTCAAATGATTTCACTTTATAAAGCAATTCATTCGACGTAAAAAAAAAATTAGGAGCTATTCCACTTTCTGAAGGTGGATGACCAGCGAAGCTATTTAGCACACGACACAGACCCGCCCCAAGAAGCCGGAGGGCACTAGACGCGCGTGAAGGGACCACCACCTGGCGGAAAGTAGACACGCGCGACAGGACCGTCACCCTGAGAGAGCGGAAGGAAAGGAAACTTGGCACGCAAGCGTTTGGAATGACGACAAAGAGAGGGCCGTTCGAGCGTAGACATGGCCGACGCAAGTCGCACAGCGTCAAATCTTTGAGAAACCTTTATTATCTACCTGAGAGACTACTGATCTTAAAAATAGTGCCTCTTGAAAACTAATCTACTGAATAGACCTATAACTAAATGACCCAAGCATCAAGGATGATGCAGAGAATGGTTTTCCACGCTCCACACGGGCCGGCGTCTGCAGCAGTAAATGTTCTAAAGCGAAAGCCTAAAACAAATGGCAGCTTGCACGCACGTTTGTCAACGCTTTATTTCGGTTAATTACTTCGAATCTTTCATACGGGGAGGGCATGTGCGACGCGTGCGGCGGTGCCAGGATAGAGTTTTTTTGTCAGGGACACAAAAACTCCACAAAACCCTAGCCACAAACAGCTTAGCTGCAAAATTTGAAGACTTTCAGGCGGGATACGAACCGCAACCTTTCGGTTGCGAGCCAGACACGCTACTGACTAGGCCATGTCCGCCGCAGTTCCTGCTCACTGCAGGAAGAGTATGAGAAGCGAATTTCCGAAATTGTTTTGTTTTCCTAATTATTCGAGGCTGTTGTCGGCTAATTCAACATTTTTTTCTTCATCGTTTGCCTTGCATCAAAAGGTCACCGGGATATTATACCGTGTCTGATTCATTTAAAAGTTGCAAAAAATATGGTGTTAAAGATACAAGATATTAGAAGTTTATATTAGCCCGTAATGGTGTATTACTGAATGTTTTGTAAACTCTACTACTTTCTTTATGAAAATCACATGTACAGTGCTTCTCAAACTTGACGCCGCCATAAGTTTCCGACACATTTTGCGCTATTCCTGTGACTAGCGGTCAAACTATGGGGGTGACGTTTTGACCTTTCAGTCACAACTCAACCCGAGGAAAACATATAAACAGCCGCAAAAACCTCTTTTTTTGTTGTGTGTGTGTGTTTCACATTATTATAAGATTTTGGGGACTGAGTGGCAGAGTTATCTTTGACGAGCACTGTATGGGAGTACTATTCGCTCAACCTATCAATACGCACATAACTAGAATAAGTGTTACTGCGCAGGCGAGGTTATAAACGATCATAGCAAAAAAAACAAAAAAAAACACGAGACTAAGGCAAAAACAATGGGACAACACAATGCTTTGGGACGGCGTTTTATTGTCCCCTTTTTTGTCCCTAGTCTCCTGTTTTTTTTTTTGTTTTGTTTTTTCATTCCTAAAATTAAACTGATGTGCTAGTACAGCCTGGAACCCGTAAAGCAATCAGCTATACTTACCTAATAGAAAGGGCGCTTAGTTGTTTTCGACCCTGAAAATTAAACCAGGAGGGATTCATACTATCAATTAGTTTGGCTATTGTGCTACAGGGACAGTCCGTTCCGCCATTCGCACAATGAAACTGACTTAATTTTTTTTATCTGTTTTGATTTTTTTAAGATTATTGTTCTTTTATGCGTTGCGGGCTTCAGCTTAGAAAATTGTATGAAATTCACTCAGCGCTTATTTACATTTCGACCCCTCCTAGACGCACACACTACATAAAATATAGTGTAGTGATTTTTTTTGTTTTGTTTTTGTCGGAGATCATAATTACGATTGCACATCCTTTATTTTACTACAACAGCAAAATCATTCACGGCTCTCCAGACTTTTAGTTCAGAAATGTGCGAATATTTATTTGTGCTCTTTGTCTACAACACTGTCAATTTTACTTGATCTCTCATTTAGTCTTGCACATATCCGTTATTATTACAATTTTTAATTGTCAAGAAGTAGCTTCATACATTCGGTGGTTCACATTTCTCTACGCAAGTTGTACATTAGAATATTGTAATAATAGGTAACTTGCTCTACTGAAATTCTATTGTACTTCTAGGAAAGTTCATTTATGTTCATATCGTTATGATTGCGCCTCGTTAAGAGCTAGTAATATTTGCAAACTAAGAAAACTAGCGTTCAAATTATAATAAAATATAATTAGCACCTCTTCGATTATAGTCGACACAGTCTAGAATATTGAAGGCCTCCGGACACCCCACTCTACTTCCATGTGACGTCATCAGAGTCGGATGCCGCCAACTCAGCAATTGGACCCGAGCCCGATGGCGAGCGCCCTTCGACGCGTTTGACTGGACGCGAGAAACAGCCGAGCACTGACGTAGCATTCGTATCCAATGTGTGTCTTCACTCCATCTTGCTGCGATGATGTCAAAATTCTAGTGCACGGGCATTGATTATGTCTTGGTGGTGTTGGCACAGGCATACCACAAGGTGTAACAAGTCAATCCATATCGCTTGTATTGAAACCATCCGCGCATGTTTGAAAACCAGGTCTGCAGCTTTTGCGTAAACTGAAAATGTCTCAATCACACGCCGAGAGAAAACGTGGTCAAAATTATTGAAATTCAACGGGGCCCCGCAAACTGGCATTATCTATATTATATTAATCGTGTCGCTTTTTCCAAGAAGACGATGCTTGAATTCCCACCTTCTGTACTTGGGTGCTACATGATTAACTGGTATAGCATAAGAAATGCAGGGCGCGAGGAGTCAGCAACGTCTCATTATCCCGGCACCATGACAGAACAGCACACGACAAAACAGCACGCGACAAAACAGCACGGTCAAAACAGCGCGCGTCAAAACAGCACAGCGTCAAAACAGCACGGCGACAAAACAGCACGCGTCAAACAGCACGCGACAAAACAGCACGGTCAAAACAGCACGCGTCAAAACAGCACAGCGTCAAAAACAGCACGCGTCAAAACAGCACGCGACAAAACAGCACGGCCGACAAAACAGCACGCGTCAAAACAGCACGCGACAAAACAGCACGGTCAAAACAGC
The DNA here is from genome assembly GCA_037355805.1 of Ixodes ricinus. Classification (NCBI taxonomy): domain Eukaryota; kingdom Metazoa; phylum Arthropoda; class Arachnida; order Ixodida; family Ixodidae; genus Ixodes; species Ixodes ricinus. The sequence goes on along the minus strand of JAZHYW010029737.1, from coordinate 20,579 downwards.
ACGCGTCAAAACAGCGCAGCGTCAAAACAGCACGGCGACAAAACAGCACGCGTCAAAACAGCACGCGACAAAACAGCACGGTCAAAACAGCACGCGCGTCAAAACAGCACAGCGTCAAAACACGGCGACAGAACAGCACGCGTCAAAACAGGCACGCGACAAAACAGCACGGTCAAAACAGCACGCGTCAAAACAGCACAGCGTCAAACAGCACAGCGTCAAAACAGCACGGCGACAAAACAGCACGGCGACAAAACAGCACACGACAAAACAGCACGCGACAAAACAGCACGGTCAAAACAGCACGCGTCAAAACAGCACAGCGTCAAAACAGCACGGCGACAAAACAGCACGCGTCAAAATAGCACGCGACAAAACAGCACAGCGTCAAAACGGCACAGCGACAGAAGAGCACGTGCCAAAACAGCACGGCGTCAAAACAGCACAGCCTCAAAACAGCACAGCGTCAGAACAGCACAGCGTCAAAACAGGACATTGACAATATAGCTAGGGTTTGGCGTTTTCGGGTTTTAATATTTTGAAATTCAGCGTACATTTTTCGGTTTTTATTCCAAGCATTAGTTTTCGGTTTATTGCTGAGAATATTTGTAAACTCATAAACTTTTCGGTTCTTTTCGGTTTATTGACGAAACCAGTATACTGACGAAAATGCAATATTTAAAGGCGATTGTTTAAAATGAATAGTGAGTAAACCAGGTTCTGGATTTCTTATTTGTTGCTGTCTGTGGCAGCCGACGCGACCTGTTCTGCAAGACGCACTGGGGCCCTATCGTGATCTGACATTATCGTCGTTGGCTCGTATTTGTACACAGGACGAACATGAGCTTTACTACCACTTCGGTCAGAGGCAAATATCAAAATTCAAATATTTGCAACCATTACACTCAGTGCGTCTTTCCCCCATTTTCACGACTGCGAGAGGTGGTTAATTCGCTCAGACCAACAAACGACAAAGCAATCGTATTTATGCCCTCCTCTAGTATAGACGGAAGCTACGGGTGTTAAAAAATCTGCAGCATTTACGGATGCCCTTTAATTTCATTGTTCAGTTCACGATTAGACTCTCTTCTTTGAACAAAGAATTCGGCACACAAATCCCTATCAGGTGGAAAACCCAGATTTGGTCCTGAAGATCACTGCGTCGGTTCAACTTTTTGTTGAAAGTTGAACCGATCTCGGAGACAAGCTGAAAATTGTGAAAGGAAGTGGTCATACGGTCAATAGTGAGGCGCATTCCCCCACCCACGCCTCCAAAAGCCTTAAAAAATACTGACCTTTTTCAGTTAAAATCGAATTTGTAAGAAAGATTTCGTCATACTTTTACCGGTTTTATTGGTTTAAGCCGAAAGGCAGAACCCTAAATATAGCGATGGAGTTAAAAAATATATGTCTCGAAGTAGGCACTGTAAAGGAATGGATGGTCTAGGCCAATTCCTCGAAGGTCAACTCGTAGACGGCCAATTTGTCGAATCCGTTCTCATGGGAGCAAGTTGGGAGTGGGGAGCATACTTGATGCGCAGATAAAGGCTCCCTGGGCAGTACCGAAGCCCCCGCTGGTGCATATTCTGGCTATTTCTCGAGCAGTTCTGCTAATATTGACACGCAAGTTTGCTGGTGATGTCGTCTGCAATAAATGAATCAATCACACGGCAATGGGCTGTTGTTAGTTGTCAAAAGAAAAACAAACAAACAGAAAGTGTGTGCGGCAACGGTGTGCTCAGCCCATGCTGTACGGCAACAGCATTGAGGCTGTGGCATGTTTCTGCTTCACCTGTTTCCACTCGATCGAGGCCTTCGTCGGCAATAATCTGTGAATTGAACTCAAAACAATTTCTCGCCTGCAAGCTGCAGCGGCGTGTTTCCGGGACATTTTATTCACGGCGATTGAACCCCGCAGAATCGGTACCCATGGTACACCTTGAATTCGCTCGACATTAAAGTTACTTTATCTTCCCGGTTCTATCAATGCATCTGTAATCGGCGCATCTCCCGCTTTTTTGGGGGATGTTTTACGCTTAGGTGGCAATTACGAAACGACGAGTACTACGGAACCTCACTGGACCGCCGTAAACCAGACGGTTCATAACTTGAACTTATAAATTTCTTTTTCCCAATAACTTTTCCTCTTTCGCTGGTTCTAAAAAAAAAAAACAAAAAAAACAGACAACGCGGCCAACATTGACGCGAAGATATCACCTCTAACTACCCAATCTCTTCAGACATCAGCGTAGTTAAGTAGTAGTAACTACTGCTAACTTCGTTTGTTTCTAACAATCACACAGCAGCACCAGTCGGGACACTGACTTAGCAATGAAATAGACAATAAATTTCTTTATAACCTAGCGACAATAAATGAAAGGGTTAAGGAGCTTCGAAAATATTCGCGCAGAGAGAGGTGAAGAGCGCGCTCGAAGCTGCTACATGCGTGCTGTTTTGTCACTGTGCTGTTTTGACGCCGTGCTGTTGTGGCACGTGCTCTTCTGTCGCTGTGCCGTTTTGACGCTGTGCTGTTTTGTCGCGTGCTATTTTGACACCTGCTGTTTTGTCGCCGGGCTGTTTTGACGCTGTGCTGTTTTGACGCGTGCTGTTTTGACCGTGCTGTTTTGTCGCGTGCTGTTTTGTCATGTGCTGTTCTGTCGCGTGTCCCCATTATCCCTCCACACTCAATCTGATAGCGGCGTAAGAAGATAAGAGCACTTATATCGAGTCACGTGACCATAGTAGAATAGGGAATGACACATGGAGGCGAAATGAAAAGAAACAATGCCCAGACGTCTTTTCCTCTCTTACTCGCGTTCGGTGTCCGTCCACGGCTTCAGTGAAATAACATAATCATCTTCCTCGTGCTCATCTTTGGCGACTCGCCAAGACCCCATCGGAAAACCGCCAGGGGACCCATAAGCACCTAGGTGCTCGCATTAGAGCAGCCCCTTTCCGGAGTCTGAGGCGCGGATGATCGCGCCAACGAGACCGGGTCAAGCCGGGGACCCGTTTTCTCCATAAATGCGTCCGCCGGGGAGGGGCTGCCCGTACGTGCGTGACATAAAGGAGGAGCCCCCTCGCGCGCCCTTCGACTAAGCTACCGTCGATGTTCGAGCGCCTTTGGTTTTCGCTGCTTTCGCCTCCACGACGTTCCCCTTCTTGGTGTGTCTTTTGTATTATATCGAGGAGACAGAATTGGGCGAAACAGCGGTAGCGGGGAGCGGGCAGCGCTGCCGGCACCGCCACGAATATCCATGGATCGATGGCGAAAGCTGAGGACGCACGGTTTGGCGTGCATTCGGAACCGGAATTTCCGGAGATGCGAACCTCCGGTTGTGGTCAGAGCAGGAAGAAAGTAAAGGGCGAAGTCCGCGTCCGAGAGTCTTTGCTTTTTTGGCTAGAGGCTTCAAAATAGAGGTGGTTTTCAGAGGTCGGTTCTGACTTATAAGTATAGAAGGAGTGTGGGGCCGACTTATTGATCAACATCTCTGTCGCACTTTTTTAAAAAAGAAGTAGTAGACACATGCCAATGTAGTAGGATACCCAAAGCTATTGACAATATTCCTTTTACCAAGGTAGTAGATTGGGCGAGTTGGTAAAGGTTATGCATGATGAAGACAGCTCAAACGACCAAGACGATGTAAAGAAACATACGCGACAGGACGAAGCGTTAAATTTGTTAATGCGGCTGTCACTTGTCCTACAAGGACATACTTAAACGCGACCAAAACACATACAGAACTATGCGTCACACTTCGGTGTGGATTTCTTTCTCGCGGGACTTGCCTTCTTTTGCAAGTTCTTAAAGAATCGCCCAAAATAACAGGTGGTCTTTTTTTTTTCAGCGATTATGCGCATTAGTTACTTTTTACCAACATATCAAAAAGAATTACAACCAAAAATATGTCTGAAAGGGGTCGTGGAATGATATTGGATATAAATGTTTCTCACTTTACACACGCATACTGTCACTAGTGGAACCCTAATATACTTGCACTCAACGGCACTGACCAAGAAGCTTCATTGTCGCCGCGCCATTTCAAGGATAAAAGCGAACATTTTCTTTCAGTCTATCATTCGCAAAACTTGAAGACAATGTCGCGGGGATCGCAATGTTGGCTTTGTCAACAATGCGATCTTCATCATTTCGTCATCAAGCTTAGCGCCCCCCCCCTTTCCGGTGATGATATTTAAATGCGGTTTAGACAGCGGACAAGAGCATTGCGTGAGCATTCGATTCGGGCTCGCGTCAAAATCTATTCAAGTAGTGAGTCATGCCCAATCGCTGCGATGACGGGAATAGCCGAACCTTAGCTAATTTCTGGAACTCAGCGCGGCGTGAATGTGATAAACATTGGCGGAATATGATCGGCTCCAGGCCGCTCTTTCTGTCTCCGAGTAGAGCGAGTAAACGCTTCTCGTTTTCCTAGTTTTTTTTTTTTTTTTTTGCTACTGCCAGTGCGTGGAAAGGAACTAACGCGTATTTGATCGGATGTGAATGTTAATGAATAACTATGAGAGGTATTTATTGAAAGTAGAATAACTGTTGCTTTGTCCCTTTTATTTATTTATGCCTCAAGTGTTTGGGTCACGTAGATTATGTGCATACTTTGTGGCTCAAAGAGATATGTTGTATGCCATATCCTGTACCGTGCCATTTAGTTCCGATTAGTATTTGCTCTATTCGCAGAACCTTAAAAGATGTACATTTTGTTAATTCATTTTATTATATATGCCTTTTATATTATTCCACACCCTCAATATATAAAACAAATAAAAAATCGCAAGGCGTCTGTTATGTTAACACCACAAAGTTGCACATGTTCGATTAGTATTGGCATGGTTGACCTTGTTTTGGTCGGTCACATTCAAGCCCGTCTAAAAAACATGCACAACGTTCAAAAGTATCATATGAAGTGCCGTTTCAAAGTTATATTTTCTTTAAGCAACTTTTATTCTTATTTTTATTAAGCAGGACTGCTTGACGCAGTGTTACAAAGCCGGTAGAAGCCGCTTAACCGTTGAAGTTGCACGACCTCCTGGGCGGTTGCGCTTTCCTTTCCAGTTCTGTGCACTCGCGTTTCTCCCTCATCTCCACCGATTCTAGAACGGGATCGCAATAAGACTCCGTAAACTGTCCGGAATGAATCCATCGGAGCGCTGTCGAGCGTAGATAATTCGGGAAACAAGAAAGTGTACACAAGAAGAGCCCCCTGCAACTTTACGTTCTTTCTTTTTTCCTTTAGGCCTCGAGTTCCCTGCACAACAAAAGAAGAGGCAACAGATTTGGCGGATTTGCTCTAGGACGTAAACTTTGTAGTAGTAGTACCAGCTTTTTGTTTGTCTTTTCATTTGTGGCTGGTAGATTCAGCCCGCACCTTGAATGTTATTTTCTGTTTTTGTTTTATTTGTGTAACCCTCAAAAAAAAAAAGAAAACAAATTAAAGAAATTTGAACGTCGCCTTTTTTTTTGTAGTTTGCTGTTTACATTTTAGACGGTAAAACCAAGACCTTCTTTTCTTGTTTTTTTTTTTTGCTTTTTGTCAAATTTGTTTGCATGTTTGTTTATCTACGAGGTTAGGAAGAGCTTCGACTCTTCTAGGAAACGGAGCCAATTTTCTGGGCGTGGTGTTTGCCCTCAGGTATTGCAGTTCTACTTGAAGGACTCGGGAATGTATTTTTGTTGATTGAGGAAACACAGAAAGAAGCGTCAGGCCACTGGCTGAGATGCGCTAGGAAGTAATGAAGGGGCGCCTTGGCTTGAATTGTTTTTCTTGAAATATAGTTTTTTTTGCACATTTTCGGTTTACATATTTAAGAAATACAAGTATAGCTGCGTTGTCCGCCTTTCGCCATTTTGTATATTATATATTTACCAACTGTGAATAGTTAGAAGGGATTCTGGAGGTTGCCTAACTAAAACTAGAAATATCCTGGGACCTTTTCAGGCTTTATTTTTTTAATTTGAAATAATTGCTTGTGAAGAGCCTATGCAAAGGTATTTGCAGCAGTTGGAACCCTGTGTTTATTAATACAAGTATGATTTTAACGGCATGCTTGTACCTGTCTTCACACTAATATTTCATTTATCGCTAAGCATATTCAACGCGTGGCGTTTTCTAGGCTTTGTGGTTTAAGGAACACACACCATTAAAGCGATTTACAATATTTATTTTTTCTTCTGCAGAGCACTTCCACCACATGTCAGTGACTTTATAGTATTTAGTTAAGTGTTTTTGTACATAATTGAAAACACAAATTTAACATTTTTACGATTACACGTACATCACTACCATTACTTGTTACATATCCATGCTGTTTAGTAAAATCAACATGAAACAATTCATTCTATTACGTACACTACGCGTTTATAAAGGCAATTTAAGATGAAATCTACAAGGCATATAGTTTACTCGCTAATGAGAAGGGCTGTGTCACTGGGTCGAAATACCGCAAAACATACTGGTTTCAACGTTCTCGGGCATGCTATCATCAAAACAAAGGCTACAAAAGCCGAATAATATAATATTTTGACCTCAACGAACTGACTGCCCAGGAGGAGTATGCTAGATACACAGCATGTTTTAGCGAAAGTGGAATACACCAGTGATTCAAGAATGTCAGATGTAAACCTTTCACTTGGCGCACGCAATTAGTAAACACCTTCTAGATGAGAAAAGCTATAGGGCTGAATTTTCGGCGTCGTCTTTGGAAAGTTGATTCGTGAGACAGATTGCACAGGACTGCTGCGTTAGCGTTCGCTGGAACTCGTATTTTTACTGATACCAGCATACGCCTAGACGCTGTCGAAACAGTCGTTTCCAATCTGTGTCTCATGTTGGCCTCGCCATACAGCGATGCCAAACCAGAGTGTCGAACCGGACCCGAACCGTCAGGCTTTAGCCGAACCGGAACTGGAACCGAAACCGAAAATCTTGCCGCCATCTTGGAACCTGAACCGGGAACTGAACCGGAAAAAAATATAACGGTTACCGGTCTCAAACGGTTCGCGGTGATTTTTTTCGCGCAGAACGCAATGTTTGCAGAAATAGAAGTGGGCAGCTCTGTGCCCCATGCAGGCGATCAGGGTATGCTTAAATTAACCAGGTACACGCAAAGACAAAAATGGTATGCCTTTTGGCGGCGTGCCCCGAGATTGGCGCTGCGATAAATCATGCGTCACGTGGTCACGCGACATCATGGTGGTCAAGACTTGCTGTCCAGTAGTCTCCACGTCACGCGGCCCCGCCCGGCATAGTCATGTGAGTCTCTGCACGTCCAGTCGGCCCAAAATAGTAGTACACTGGGGTTGTGTGGATATTTATACAGCGGAGTCGTTCGTCAGCCATTTTTAAGTTGCGTACGAGCATCCTCACGCAGCAGATGACGCACTTTAACCAGTGCGGTACAACCGCTGGCCTGGGGTCCGTCAACGTGCACCACGCACATAGTGCGATACACAACCGCACGCCGGTACGGTGCTTCATCCAGATCAGAGACGGGCAGGGGTGGGATTGAACAGTCGGTGTGAGTCGATCTGTACCAGCCAGCTAGCGCTACGCCACCGCTGCCTGCAATGCATCGAGGGAACTGTAGTCTCTTCTGCACCAGGCGACAACCTCGCAGGAGCTCTGCGACGGTGCAGAACACCAGGTGTCACGAGCTCTTCCCCGCGTTACCGCTGCGTGCAACCATCTGAACGAAAGTTATGGCGGCCCCGCGCGCGTGCCGAACGCTTGGACGAAGGATATGGTATATTGAGAACGTCACAGGATTTATTGTCAGTTGTGCTGATTACTGCGGATGTCACATGACATTACGACTCCCCATTGCCCGTCACGAGACACTGCCGATGAAGCACTCGATTGTCAGCGATGCGTAAGTCAAAGTACCTGGCTCACTGACGGAAATCGCGCCTGCCGTGCTACTCCTGGGGTAATGGCTCTGTGTTGAATCAAAGATGAGAATAGCCGAAGTGCTAACAATGTCCGAAGTTCTCAACACAGGCTTCATTCTTTGCCAAATCCGCATCGCATGACTGCTTAATGAGACACTGATCGGTATACAATTAGCGTCAGATCACGTGGCCACTTGGTCCTAGTTAGTTGAGGGAGGGAATGGAGCTTCCTTTCGCTGTTTTCCCAGTGTCCGCGCATTCGAACAAAAAAAATCTAATGAGGTCTTTGTTTTTTTCGGTTACCAACGTCAGGGATTAGCTCTCAAAGCGGTTTTTGCTGAAAGTTCAAAAATTAGCCACGTCTACTCATTTTTAACATGTACACACATCACGGCAGCCCAAACATGTTTTCATTGTTGCTGAACTGTTCTCAGGAAGTTTTTCCCGAGAGTATGAACATGGAAAGAACTAAATGTGGCTTATCAATCGGACGATACAGAACTACAACCCTACGAAAGAAAAGTACCGGAAAAGCAAATTTCCTAGTGGCCTCAGAGGGATCTGCCGAACGTTGAGAGCCGCTGCAATTCTGGCAGGAGTGTCGTTACAAAGCCTAAAGCTGTTCTAAGCTTTGACCACCAACCGTATTTTGTCTTAACCTCACAGTATTTCTGTGAAAAAAATAAATAGATTGCAGATTATTACTGACGTACAGAATGACTACAAATATAATTCGTCTAATTAGCATCCTGCAAACAGGAGGAAGTAGTTTCTCGGGAAATGAAGGTGTTCTCTAAAAAGAGCATCGGAACGAAAAAAAAAGAGGGAAAGAGGGGGTGGTGGGATAGTTCGAAAACATGGCATTGTTCTAAAGATTCATCTGCTCCGTATCTTCGGCCCGAGATCCGAAAGCGTCGTCTAGAAAACTTACTTGGTTCTCAAAAATACTTTTGCCAGAAAGCACGCTATCGTTGTAGCCAGAACTCTCATGCGGTTCCTCAACACGTTGCAAGAACCAAGAATAATTTGCTTTCTCTCGAATACATGGCTTGCACTGAGCGTACGGAAACCTTCTTGCAGTGTGTATTTGGCACCACCGGATTTGATTGCCTTCAGCGAGAACAGAGCGCAATGATCGCAGCCTTATGGAGCGATGACGTCATCGTGCAAACCATGGTAAACAGTTGAAGTTTTTGGTGAAATGCGATGTTCTGCTGGCAGAAAGTGTATGTGAAAATTGTAAATTTGTGCAGTATATAAACAGTTTCGCGATGGTCTGCGGCAGCCTAATAAGATGTTAGAGTGCATGACCGAAAGCGAGTTATAGGTGAGGGCCCCAAACAAGTGCACGTAAAACCAATTTAACATTCCTCCATAATCAGTATTTGGTGAAGGTCCAATCTGTACAAGCTAAATGTCCAAATGTAATTTATATTAGAAATATATTGTTTCTTCTTCGCGCTATTTATATTGTAGTCAGGAATATATTGCATGCATCATATCTATGTTATTATTTCTGCAGTAAGACGTTGTGGATGGAAATATTTAGAAGAATACCATTTAATGTTTCTCTGCACATTTCGTGCAGTTTTCCTTCAGATCTAGTATGCGACACACAGTGCCTTTAGGGAATACCCGCACCCGGTGTTTTCCATTGCCAAACAACAAACAAAAAAGCACGTTTCCCAAGGCTCCAACAGATGACGTATATTCGAGCACCGTTCTCCCCTGTCGGTCCTAAGCGGTTATTGTAAACTTCTGCAGTCAAATTTATTGATTACAATAAAATATACTGTAAACGACTTATCTTTCTGCGGGCTCAACATTTCGCGATTTATGTCGTAGCTGAAGTTTCAGAATAATTCGCGTGGGTTCTAATTTTCACGACTCGTGGGACCTCAATATAGATTTCAATGTGTTTACATTTAACGAATGTGTTGCGGATCTTACTTTCCGCAATTGTAAGCGATTCGGAAATATCTTAGCAACGAAGACGGTAAGTTGGGCGAGTCGGTTGAACATCTTCAGAACGTGAAACGGCGCAAAAAATTTGACAAAGACAAGTGAAAGAAGTGCACGGACAAGGCTGTTTCAAAAGTGATCAATGAAGAAGTGCACGGACAAACGTTTGTCCGTGTACTTCTTTATCGCTAATCAAATTTTTTGCGCTGTTCCACGTTTGAAGATTCATGAAATTTGCGAAAATTAGGTCTTTGCGAAAATTACAGTCGTTTACAGTATTTAATCTGCTGACTGAATGTTTGACAACATAAATAAAGACCAATCTCTCAAAGATATACGTAATAAGTAAATGCGCCTAAAGATTGTCTTGTATCTGCGTTGCAACATTTCCAGGCGTTTTTATCCTCGATAACCACGTCTAAAATGATTTGGGAGAACATACAACAAAGGTCTGATTTTGAAGCTGATTTAAATAACTATGTGTTCCTGACTTTATTTACCATCTCAAACAGAAAGTCTGTTATTGCCGTTTTATATGATAACAACATTTTTATGTGTCTGTGGAGTGACAAAACTAAATTAAAAGGGGCGCGTGGCGGAACACGCAGACCCTCAAGAAGTGACCAATTAAGTGCCTCGAACATCATAGTATGAAATAGTAGTTTACTCTATATCAACAAACTCACCAATTAGAAAGTGAGATACGTTGTATGTCAATTTAATTCATTGGCATCTTGTCAGAACATCAACAGCCAAGCTAGGCCGAAAGATGTTCACTTGAGTAAACACTATAAAAGGTCAGATTCGATCTGAGTATGAAGGTAGGTATAAAATAGAGTGATCAATCGGATAACTCTTTCGCATGATAGTCGCCTACATCTTCGCGTCTGAGTTTAAACAATTCCGGTTATGAAAACAAGCGTTGCGATTGCCGATCAGTGTTTCTATAAACGGTAGACTGCAAAGGCTTGTCTAAAATTTTTGTCGACATTGGAAAGATATGAGTGCGTCTGGATTCAGTTGTCGTGATATCTATTGTGAAACGTATTTCGTAAATTAGATTTCACCTACATGTACGGCGATGAAGTGCCCATTCTATGATTTCGTGCACTGAAGTCAATTTTTAAGTTCAACATCACAAGATTCAACTTCTAACAATGCCACGCAAGTTGTGCCAATCACTGGTATTTTAGCGTGACCTACATAAGACTTCGTGATACCTATCAATTCAGGTAAATATATAGAGACGGATAGCTGTAGATCTTGAGCATTTAAGAATAACCAGTTGTATGTTGATCAGCTTTTCGTTTACTGTTTCGTCAAAAGTAACATAGATCCATTTTTTCTAATGTTCGGTTCGTGAAGTAAACGTGGATTGTACGAATGATAAAAAGCTGTATAATTATTCGTTTACCGTGTAAAGTGCTTATAGCCAAAACAACGCGGAAAAAAATATTCTAAATTTAGCGTTCAGAACTGGTTCGAACCGGTTCAAACCGGTTCGAACCGTTATTTTTGCTTCGGAACTGAACCGGAACTGAACCGGGCCGTGAACTCGAACCCGAACCGAACCGATACATTCAGTTCGACACTCCTGCACGCCAACACGTCCTTGTTACCTAAGACGTGTTCGTTTAACACTATTACCCAGACCGTTGCCGATGGAGGTTAGCCAACCACGCACTGAATGGCTAGAAAGTCGTCGTTCTGACCGTGTAACCTTGCAAAAACTTCACATTGTGCCTTTGGCGTGGGCATAAGCTGGAATAAAGTCCGGTTGACAAGGTTTCCACTCTGCCAGGTGTAATCACCCTAGAGTTTTATTATCAGGACATCCAGTCGCATAAAGGTCCTGGGCGATTCTAAATGGAGTTTCTTTGCGAAATGTGTCGTTCATTCTCACGGTAGATAGCAATGGTTTAATTTATATCTGTAAAATCAAATTCATGGTGCTTATAGCAAACGATGCACTGTACATTTTGAAGAGCACACAAATTGTCCCGTTTTTTTTGTTCTATCATCTTTTGTATGGTCGCTGTAACGTGAAAATATATCTAATCTGTACCCCCGGACGTTCTACCTATTGTTACTTTTGTGCGTTTACTGCCCCCCCCCCCCCATGCCCGGACGCTTTTACGCTGGTTTGTAATTTGAGAGAGAACGTCTATTAAATCCGTAACGATCTTCATGGTTTTCTCACCCGCAAGCACAAAACCTGTAAAAAGTATAGCCCTGAAAGCACAACGATTACATTGTAAAATCTTCCCCGGTTCATTTTTACGACCTCTCTAGGCTCCTACCTCGTTTTTCCTTCTGGTTTTCTTGTTTAGTATTGCCTTCCGTTTTTTAGTGTCCGACCTCGGCAATGAATTCTTCGCTCTAAGACGTTTAGGAAATAACGCAGGTCGCTTTTTTTAGGGTTTTTAAAAAATAAAAAAGTTTGCTTCGTAATAAATTAAAAAAAATCGAGTATCGCTTGCCTGTTTTATATTCCACCCCGATTCCTTCCCTAATGTCTTTAGCGAGATTACCGGTGCGAGCCCCAAACTACGGTTAAGACTTTCGTGGGTGCAGTAAATAAGCTCTAAAAAAGAAGCAAACAAAGGTGATGAAAGATCATTCCAGATATGCAAGACTCAATGTAAATGTGACTTCCCGAAGGTAGAAGCGCTCTCCAACACAGTTCCTTTTTTATGAGGTCATAATATTAGATAAAGAAAACAAAATACAATTAACGTAGCTTCTAGAATGTCTTAATTACGATGATCGGTGTCTTGGCCTTCAGTGTGCTGTCCTGCTATTATAAAACAAAAAATACTTCGAAATACGCATATAAAACTCCACACGCAGATGTTCTTGAAAAGAAGAAGGGGTATTTTATGAGTTTTTAGAAACTCGGGTATATTAAAGGCGAGGCGTTTTATATGATATTTTTGTAATCGGTATGCTCGTCGAACTCATGTTGTGATTTATATAGAACGTTATCCATTCAACGTTACGCACAAACAGCCTAATATTTCAGCGAATAAATAAGATAAAATATTACATACTGCAAATAACTTAATTTTCGCTGGGACCTTATTTTCGCGAATTTCGCGAATCGCCTACAATTCGCGAAACATAGGTCCCGTGAACAATTACCGGTAAAATGAAGGCACATTAGATTCTATATTGAGATCCCACCACGTCACAAAAATTATAACCCGCGAATTATTCAAAAATTTCACCTTTGACCTAAATCGCGAAATATTGAGCCCGCGAAAAATAAGTCGTTTACAGTATACGGTCTTCATTTTCTCTATTGATCTGAAAATGCGCAGACATAGATGTCAGCAAAACATTACATTTTATGGGCAACATTATTGACGTATCAGACTAAATTATTGAAGACAATATTCTTTTTGAGTTCCTTATACTGTTACAAATTAATGAGAGTATACCGAAAACACTGAAATATACCATTTAGTTTATGTCAATGACCTCGCCTATCATTCTTCGACGCTCCAGTAGCAACAATGGTATTTTGATTATTTACACCATAGTATATGTCGGCGCAGAAATGAATTCTTTACAAACAAGGTCCCACCTATTTTTTTATAAATTATTATCGAATTTCATTGGGCGCCATCGCCACCAAGCTGTATGATTTACAGTGCAGCTCTAGTACCACTATCCGAATGAGAGCGGCAGGGCACTTCGTTCGAACGCCTAGCCTGCAGCAATCGCTGCGTGCATTCAACCATGCCTTTGACCGTGCGCGCGCGCGCGCTGGAGGAGCACAAGTAGCCGAGGGAAATTCTCGCGCTGGAGGCAAGACAACTGGAACTCGTCCCTGCCGTTCTTACCTAGCCAGGGACTACATGGTGCAGCAGAAATATGTGCCGGCTTTTCTGCCGACGGTGCGGGTCAAGTTCTCCTCGATGATGAAGTTGCGGTGCTGAAATTTCGGCGTTACCAATAACTTGCCCAATATGTTCCCCGCGTTGGCATTCTATAGGTGTGATGATAAGAAAAAAAGTGACTCGAAAATTTGAAATGGTGGTTATAATCGGAAAAAAGTTCGTATTTTGGGATAGAGGAATTATTGAACGTTACAGGAGTCACACAATATGTACACAAAATTGTTAACTTCAGTCAGAAAATTTGATTTTTTCTTCGACGACAACGCGCCAAGTTTATTGTCCTTTGTAGTTTTTTTTATTTTTTTCTTCAATGAACGAAAAAATGCTTGTCACCCGATGTTATCTATGTTAGGAATCTACGGTTTCACCGAGCTCGAAGAATTGGGCTGTCGAGTCCAGCTGTTGAACGTTCCCGGCGAATTCGCTCACGTGTGTTTCAGAGATGGAAAAGAACGCTCCATATCGGAAGCTTTTCTAGCGTGAAGATGGCCTGACACTGACATCAAAATCGTATCCCCTTCGCAAACAGGGCGCGGTAAAATTTGCCCGTAAAATTTTTCTACGGTAAGCCGCCATGCACCACCTATGCCAACACGTGTCGTGAGCGCGACTCATGAAAGTTGGCCAACGCGGTTGCCCGGCTGGCATGCAGCTCAGTGGATGCTGCAATCACCATCGGGTCCGACATAGTGGGCACTCGTGAACTCTATGCCACACACTATAAGATTGGCCATTATCTCGGCGCCACTGAAGATTGCAGGGTATACACCGTTCTAGTGCTTATTACACCGGCAAGAAATGATGAGTCACTGTGCTGCTGACGGATGCTCAGCGTTTATATTTGGCCCATTAAAGCTATACTGCGCAACTAGGTCAGAAAGCATTTCATAGCCCATTAGATAAAAATGGCGGAGCGCTGAGGGTGGTTATTAAAATGGTCTATAGAAACTATCCGGCTAGTACCACCAGCTCATCTTTGTTGGAGCCATTATTTATATGCCTACCTTTTGTTTCGGCAGAAATGATATCACTTTTCCACATCGTGAGACTTCGTGGCTAAGAGCGAAAACTTCTTCTTCCGATGGTTTTGGCTTTCGGGCTGATAACTATTCTATCAAGGGTGTATAATGGCTACGCATAAAAAAAAAAAAACTTAAAGGCGGCTGTAAATCGATATTCAGAAGCATCCTATTTATTCACGTGAAAATTTACGCCGTCGGCAAACAGTAAATTGCATCTCCGTAAACAGCCGAAACTCCTTGTAAGGCGCCACGGCGTGCACTTCATCAACCACAAAGAGGCAGCGATGAAGTTGAGATAAATGGCTCTCCGCAAATACATATTCATTCCCCTTCAAATTAAATTATAAAAATATATCAGACTCAAGGTATTTTAGTGCGCTTGATTGGCATCAACTGGGCATCCCCAAGATAAACAAATATTTACGGCATTTCGTGTCAATTAGTGGAAGGCTTCTTCTCCTCAGGCGTAAACATCGAGCAGGAATCACATGGAGCCACGAATCACGGGAACGCTCGTCCGTACCGCGTCCACGTTTCTCTAGACTGTTACATTTGGCGCCATCCTTTTTTGTCGACATACGCTGCCCGCCATATATGAAATGCGTACTATACACTACGCGAAAGGTATTGGCGGCATTTCATATGTAGCAACGTCGTTCTGAAAAGCTGATATCCTACTTTTTTTCCTATTTTTTATTTTAGTTATTACTTCTTATTTCTCTCTCTTTCACTCCCTCGGGGTTTCAACATGAGCTCTTCTCCATTTACATTGCAAATGCGTCTCCTGCGGTTGGTTCCTTGTCTCAGTACCTGCTTAATCTACGCGAGGGGATAAAAAATTACCATAATCACGATCGAAACATTATCCAAACGGTAAAAAAAGAAAAAAAACTCCGCCAGTTTGACTTTTTTTTTTTGCTTCTTTCTGATTAGTGTCCGAAAGACCGTTTCCGGCCTCCAATATATGTGTATTGCTTCATAGGTGTTCAGGGGCCGCCGCGTTTTGTGGGGAAGCAAGATGACTAGTTATTTAAATTTATACATGGGGATTGTTGCTTTCCGCCTGGACATTTCTTCAAGAGTGTCGAGCGCTGCAAGTATAAGGTTCATCTGATTATGCGATTAAATCCACCGTTAAAGTGCCTCGCACGGCACTCACCATGAAACAACCTTTTTTTTATTTTTCGAACTTATATTCTCGGCAGCTCTATGCGTCTGGCCTTAACAAAAAGGAAGAGATTAGAGTCCGAGTTGAAAAATCTAACATCGTCACTAGTCGGCTGAGTGCTCTCTTTATATGTACATAGAAATCATTTGCGCTCCCAAGGAACATACGCTTTGTGAGTAACCGACGGCTTAAGGGACGCAGCGCTACGCAGCGAATGAGACGGCTGCATTAGCCTATTGGGGAGGAGACCAGACCGTGGTGCCCCAAGCGGCTAACTTTAGAACTACACGGATGGGAACACCACTGATCTTTATGTCTATTTGCTGGATCGCGTTTGACCAGCTCCGCCTATGGACGGGAATGCGGCCACGGTCGGCCATCTTTTTGGTAGAGTTATATCATCTCTAGCCATCATAGTAATACGGCGGACAGCGCAATGGCGGCAGGCTGCCATAAAATAGCCGTAGATTTATAGTACACTGTACCGTGGGTGATATTTCGTGCTTGATTGAAGTTGTTCGACGAAGCAGATTCTTGAAACCCGGCGTGAACGGTAGCCTCATCTTTGAGGACCCGGCGAAAGTTCTACGAAAGCGCAGCACCAGGAGGAATGCAGCGCAGCTCGCATCGAAAGCAGACTCCGTACCGGCGTCTGCTTTCGATGCTTCTTTCGATGCAACTTTCGATGCGTGCTGTGCTGCTTTTCTCCCGGTGCTGCGATTTCGTGAAGCTTTCACCGGGTCCTCAAAGATCGGGCTACCGTTCACGCAGGGTTTCAAAAATATGTTTTGTCAAACAATCTGAATCAAGCACAAATTATCACCGACGCTATTTTGATGGCAGCCTGCCACCACAACTGCCACAACGCTGTCTGCCATGGATGGATGATAGTGGCTTCAGCAGCTGTACCTTGGCTAGAGATAATATAACTCTACCAAAAAGATGGCCGCCAGTGGCCGCATTTGTGGAGCGGGCAAACGCGATCCAGCAATTGTCATTGAGATCAGTGGGAACAACAAATGACAAAGTACTCAGCGCTCGGCTGACAACCGAATGCCACGTCAGCGTTCGGCTGGAGTTCGTGTTCTCCGGTAGCCTCCAGAAGGAGGAGGGGCTCTTTTGTTACCACTCCGGCCTGCATGAACAATGCAGCATGCACGGTGAATATGCCCAGCTCAGCACAAAATCCGAGGTGGGTCAAGCTCGCATTTTCTGACGACTGCTTTCGGAAGAGATCCGACACTATCAATAAACCTCACTTCGTTTACTGTTTGTATTTTGTTTTTTACGTTACGACATGAACATGCCCACAAGGCCTGTGGTCATGTCCACAGGCCTTGTGTCGGATAAACACCGAGGTGTGGGGACAACAAACGGGTGAGAGCACCCCTGTAATTCGATCTCGTCAAACGACTAAGGACGACGAATCACAAGAATTAACAGCTCTGTTGGCATACGCTTTCTCTATTGATGTAGAGGATTTGTTTTATTCAGTACCACATCTCCTGTCTCAGGCCACCCCACCAAGACAGCCGAACCACTCATCTCATCAATAAACATAATTCAACAACAACAACAACAGCAGTACCACATCAAGAAATATGTACCGTTCTGTCATCGGGTGTATCGAAGCAAGTGGCGTAGTGGCTTTCCAGAATGCATCTGGTATTCCGCTGGACAGCTTCATGGCATTACTGGAATTTTATCTTGGTAGCACGTTTGTGTCGTTCGATGACAAGCTGTTTATCCAGCGCAAGGGCATTTGTATTGGGTCATGCGTCGCTCCTGTGCTTTTGTAACATATTTTGTCCGCTGTTGATCGTGAGTTGAATCGTGTTTTAGACGCCGACAATGATACTTAAGGTTTTCAGATACGTTGGACGATTTTCTTGTGCTTTTAAAAGCTAACACCTCTGTGACGCACTTTGATACAGTACAAAGTATTCTGTCAGTTTTTGAACAACATGGGAAAGGTTTGCTTTTTACTCATGGGCTCCCTGACAACAATCATTTGCAGTTTTTAGATATTAACATCACCATCAACGGAGCGACGTGTGTGCTGGATGTATCGACCTCGCGCCCGGAAAGAGGTACTTCCTTTCGATTCAGCTCATTCGAAGACGGTTAAGAGAGCTATTGCAACTTCGTGCCTGGAGTCTGCACTGCTGAAGTCTTGTGACCACCAGGCGGATGCTAGTTTTAAATATCAGATCTCTAGACTGGAATTGGCTGGCTTCCCGTGCTCGGTCTTGGTTTCTGTGGCGGAGACTGCCGCTACAAAAAATGAAGGGGTTGAAAAGAAAGGTCCCAACGAGGCAGAGAACAAAAAGACCAGAGGTTATCCCGTACATCCACAAGGTTGCCCACAATCTGAAGAAAGTGGCGAAAGCAAGTACGATGTTCCCGTTGTGTTTTTCTGCCCCAAACAAGTTGGCTGAGTTGTGTCTCTCCGCATCTCTGATGAAGGCAAAAGCACCATGTGACAAGCAACACGTCACCCCTTACGTGGACTGCACAGTGGGTGTTGGTCTGTGAAATTCCACTGAGTTGTGGAAAGGTATACATGACGCGCCAGACGGGGCGGTGCATCAATGACCGAGAACGGGAGCACGCATTATCAGTAAAAAATAAACACGGCTCGCATTTGCCCATTCATTGCAATTGCAGCGTGGCTGCGTTCCACGATTTCAGCAGATAAAGATTCTGGGTAGAAGCCAGAGACGGTTGCTCGAGAGCTATTGGAAGCGTTCTTTATCAAAAAAGTGGGACGGCCTGTGTCAGCGACACTTCTATTGTTCTTCATAGTAATGAGTTTCAGTTTTTGAATGATCGTGCACAAAATTAGTCAACCTTTGTGTGGTGTTGCTTTGCCTGTCGTGAGTATATATGTTACCTGCTTTTCCTGAGTAGAAACTAGTTGAAAGTCCAGCGCTTGTCCTGTGTACTTCTTGTCCTTGTCTTTTTTGCGCTATTTTAATTGTTAACAAAGCAAGAAGCGTAAGCACTATAAGCCACATCCTGTGTTTCATTAGCTCTCCGTGACCACACTGTATTTAAATACAACGGCGTAAAACACAAAACGGTTTGCTGAATGCACGTTGGTTTAAACACGCAGTTTCCTCAAATCAAAAGTATGTGTTCTTGAATTGGGCAGCTTTAAACAGCCCGCGTAGATACAGACAAAAAAAAAGTGTTTTTCAGTAGTTTTTTTACCGAGATCAATCTGTTTAAGCCCGTTTTCAGCGCGATCAATGGATTATTATTTTCATCCAAAGAGATAAGAGCAGGTTGTGTTAAAATTTGCTGATATCTTCCGCTATCGGCGGGATCACCTGACATGCAAAATAATTTCGAACAAAATAGGAGACTAAGGTTTCACTTTCTGACGTCGCAAACCAAGAACAACTACAGCTGAAAAAAAGTGTCGTCTTAGATCCTGCAAAAGATCTGATTCACCACAGTTCTATAGAACTTTCAGAGGTGTGTTTCGCAATGGTAATGATCCCATCGTTGCTGCCGACAGGCAAACCAAAATGTCGTTGGAGGAGTACACTAGCGGCATCTCTCTGCTCACAAAATAAAAATGATTAAATGACTCGTGGATGCCATGACAGAATTTTCTTTGTGTAATGATTATCCGAAAATATAGTAACAGGGTCGACATTTTTCTCCAAAGTGGCAGCTTCTGTTGCACTTTTGAACGAAGATATTGTCCATATAAAAATTAGTGGTACAACTTTATATATCTCGCCATATATTTTAATCAATCAGCTATCATATAACCAGAATGTGACGATCATAAGATCATATGTGGCTGTACCAGCATGAGCGCGCGTTTCGCTTCGCCATAGGCTGATGACTCATGTTACCTTGTGCACACGGTTATACAAGACAAAATGACTAGGGATTCTGATTCTGAGACTGCCGAGAACGAGACCAAGGCTGCAATAGTGGCTCGGCACCAGCCAAAGGCCCAGGTGTTATGAAGAACAACTAAACTCATGTACTAGCAGTGTTTGAAGTCCAAAACGCAATGGGTTTGATTGATTCTGTTTGATCAAATTAGTGTGATTTTTAGTGCTTTTCTTTTGCTTTAGCGACGTTCAAACATTGTGAGCTAGAACGTAAAGATGCAAGATCTGTCGCGCTGAAGTTGTTAAACATGCTTACTCCTGTAACTTACACTTTAACATTAGAGACTCTGACCATGTACATGCAAGGTTATGCTGATTTGATATTCTCTCCGACTGCGACTTCAGATGCTGTTTTGGACGTTTGTAATTAAGCGTTACAAACAGAAAGGATACTTATTTGAGTCAAATGAATGCTTTTAGAGATAGTAAAACTAAGTCCCATAGAAACTTGCCAAACTTAGGTCTCGAAATTTAAAACGAAAATGTTCCGCATATTGAACGAAATTACTTTTTAGTAGACGTTATTGAGCGTCAGATGTGCCGCATTCTGGCTTTTCGACTAAACTCACACTTTGACAACCTCTCGAGATGACGACCACTCTCAACCACGAGGCTCCCGATTCGGCTTGAGGCCAGAGCCACACACACACGCACACAGAGCCACAGTGAGCTGTTCGACGCTCGCACACAGGAAATAGGCTCACCGTCGCA
>JAZHYW010029735.1:0-12478 GCA_037355805.1 Ixodes ricinus | reverse complement strand
ACTCTGTCTTTTGTATGTGATGTATTAGGCGGTAAAGGCGGGTTCCAATCGATAGATATCTGCTCGAGTGAAGTGCACATAAGCGCCGATGTCGCGTTAGCGCCAGCAGTAGTCCCCGCGGTGTATTCTACGGTTTCAGAAGCTCCCGCGTATATACGCAGCAGAGTGATGAACTCGGGGCACCAAGCTGTCGTCGCTTTAATCAGTTTGGATAATTAAAGCGGTGATCGGTATCACGCTCCAGTATCCATGCGGTCACAGTATGGACTCTAAAAAATCTGGATCGTGTACTCTCCCGCAAAGCACTTGAAAGAGCCAATCGCTGAAATCTATGGGGGTTCGACGAATGACGTCATGCTCAAAAGCCGCAGCGCAGTCTTTTGTTTTCAAGGTTTACTTCTATTTTTTGTGTCGTCATTCGCCGACTGCAGTGATTGGCTCACCTAGGTGCTTTGCGGGAAATGGTATGGCCCAAATTTCTTAAAATGCAAGGGGCGAACTGGGGTGAACCATTTGTGCCACTGAAACTTCCCCACCATTGGAACACAATCCGAATGCACATCTCATTCGCTTAAATATTCAAAGAAAGGCCGGTACTTAGTTGGTGTTCTGTGTGTATCACTTTGCAGCATGAACTCATAGATATCTGCGAGCGTAACGCGGCCCATAATCAGGGACAAGTATTTTATGATGCGTAAAATTCTGAGGCGCCATTCTCGTTTCTTTTTTTAAACGTTTCTTTTTCCCTGTTCTTTATTCTAGTGTTGAAAGAGTGAATAACTACTGGGAGTGGCTATTCCTGATCACATCATTATCAAGGGCTAAACAATGAAATCGAAGCATTGCCCTCGATGAGAGTAACCAGATACAAATCTATAGGTGCTATTCATGGATATACGCCATATTGTTTCTCGTCATTTGTAGCGCGTGGATTGCACGGCTATGCACATTAAACGTGAATTTCACCCAATCAGAACAATTGTTCTTGGCAGACGATAGATAGGAGACAGTTCTGAGCACGCGCTGCGAACAACGACCGACAATATGGCGTCCTGTGAATACCTCCAATACTTCGTTCATTCTTCAGCTGAGACTGCTGCCAATGCAACAAGCACCAGAACACGAGGTCACGGCTTTGAAACATTCTTCCGCAGAACGAACGTTCGCGCCAGAAACTCACGCCTGAAAGCGAGGAGTGCGGGCTATAACTCGCGCTTGTAGCTTTGGCTTCAAGCCTCGCGCAAGCAGTCAAAGTTCGGCGAAAGGCAACGAGCGCTTGCTGAGGTTGAAGCTTCTGCTCGGTTCTTAACCCGTCACAGACCATAGGACTATAGTTACGTAAACTGCAACAAAAGTGATCGATTCTCTCGGCGCGTAGACACGTGGATCTTACGACGATACGATGCACTGTCATTACGTCAAACGTTCAACGCGCATCACTAAAGGCCCATTCACGCAGGCGCGTTTGCTAACGGCTTTCCTATGTTGCGTTATGAATCTCCGGGACACCCGTGCTTCCCATGTCGCGTGCAAAGATTCCTGTTAAACTGGTTGCCATGCTTCCTACGAAGACAGATGTACCGGTGACTCTCATCGTATAAGCGGACGTAAGCTTTTGCAACGTAGCGTAAAGTAACGTAACGTAACGTAACGTAACGTAACGTAACGTAACGTAACGTATGAAAACGGAGCTGTGTGAATGAGCCATCAAGGCTGGTTCTCAGACGCTACTATCTCAGTGGTTCTCAAATGGGGATTGCGGACCGCTAAGGTGGTCCGCGCAAGGTATTCTAGGGCCGCGAAGCCCAACTTTATCAGTCAAGCCTGGAAATAAAAGTTGTTTTTCTCAGATTGTGAAGAAACGTTCCAATTTTCGGGTGAGGTATCCGCGTATATGTTAGAAAGAGAAGTCTACTTCACGCTAGCGCTTACGTATATCAGTTTATTAAATCACAATCATAGTTAGCCTACACTTTCCCTTCCCGTCACCACGCAACGGCGATCCGACCATCATCTGCGCCGATCCACAAGGGGTCAACGCCAAACATCAATGGCTGAGAACCACTGCACTATCTCATCGCGTGTTCTTACGTTACGTATAAGTCACCGGTACGTTTGTGTCTCGAATGCCGCGTACCAGGCTATCTCCTTGAACTAGTAGCTCACGATTAGTATGAGGCACTGATGTCCCGGTGACTTGGCGTAAGCAGACGTAAGCTTACGTAATGTAACGTAACGTAAGGAAACGGTACGGTACTGTGAACCAGCCTTTACACTGATCCTCAGAAGTTACGAGTATTGGCGATTCTCATCACGTGCTTTCGAGGCCTACTTTCACGGCTTCCTCGTTAGACCGCCAGGCACTGTGAATATCTGATTCGCTCGAGAAGGCTGGCGAGCGATCCTGCCCCCACAGCTTTCTGTTTCAGCCGCTAGGTTCCGTCGATTTCGCTGGAGCCGTCAATACTAAATACAAAATCGCGCTGCCAGTAGTAAAATGAAGAAAAATGTCACGATCATTCCCCCCCCCTTCCTTCCCCAGTTTGCGTGGAGGCGGTGCCGAGCCGTGAGCATGTAGGCGCTATGCGAGGCATGCAGCGCGTTCTAAATACGCCGGCGGTTTCTCACGTTGTTACGTTACTTCACGTAACTTCTATCTATGAATGCGAGAGCGACCTTCCCGCTCGTGCCTTCCTGCTTTCACTGGAGCGTTATGAGGTCAGGTATATGCGTCACGGTGCTGAAGAGAGACTCGAACATAAAGGGCTCCTTATTCGATTGTCTGGTCTCGCGCTTCGAGGGATTAGGAGCGGGTGTGCACCGAGCTGGACGTCGTAAAATGGAAGGTCGCAAATAAGTGGACGAAAATGCAGGTAACGAGTCCAGTCAGTTGAATCGAATTTTGTTCCTTGAATGCTTGCTGCATCATTGCAGCGTAGTTGCACGCTTGAAATCGTAACCAGGCAATGTTGTCCCAGATATATTTTTGATGCAGCGTCAGAGTAAAAAAATAAAAGAGATATGCACTTCACTTTCACTGCATAAAGAATGGCAGAGGTGATGTGTATATTTATACAGCCTAGAACTTGGTCTGTCTCAACGGGCGACGAGTCTTCCAGCTGTAGATGAGAAATTTAACCAGTGCGAAGTATAACCGCTAGCCTGGGGTCTTTAACGTGCACCACGCAGCAGTGATACATGACCGCACGCCGGTACTATGCTCATCGAGATCGAAACGGGCAGGGGTGGGGATTGAGCCCAGGATTTTGGGTTCTGCAGCGCGAGCTTCCGTTCCACGTGCTCCGAGCTGGTGTGCGCTAGAGTCACTAAATAAAGCTACGCTTTCAGAGTACCGCATTCCTTTTCTTTGGCACTTTGCCGACAATACAGTCGCTCTATCCATCAATGTTCTGGTTCGTTGCGGCATCATTGGACAGCGGCAGTCACGTGAGTCGCTATCATCATCATCGCGTTTTTTCAACTGCACCATCTTGGGTCCAGCGACCCTCTGCCTGCCGCTGTTTGCTGTTCACTGCGAGCGCAGGCTGAAGTCCGTCGCTCAGCACGCGCGTTTTCCGTGTTACGTCGAGATACGAACAACACGACTTCGATTCGCTGCCACAGCTGCGGCCGCGGCTGCTGGCCCAGGTGACGGCTACAGCTCGGCTTGGCTCAGCTATAGCCACTCCTCCAGCTGCACGCGGACCCAAGATGGCGGCGCCTGACGCGCTTCAGACGCGTAGTTTGGGAGTTTCGGTACTCTGAAAGCGTAGCTTTATTTAGTGACTCTAGTGTGCGCTAGCCCACTGGCCACCGGTCCCACTTTTTCACTGGCGTAAAGACGTGTGTTCACCGCAGAGCTTGATTTCTAATTGTACAAAGTTTCATTGCAGACGAATAAAAGTACAAACAGAATTGTGTAAATTGGAAATGGTGATGATGTAAACTTATGTTTGATACGCATTTATATTTGCTATCCAATGGTTGTTCTCAGCTGAACACGACTGATATTTCAGTAGTTGCCTCTGACTATTCAGTTTGCCCCGCAGTTTCAATTAACAGTCTCTGAATACCTTTCAATGCTAATCATGTTCCTCAGATTCTTGCATTTTCTCCGATCATATCTTTTTCTATGTTCAATGCATACGTCTTCACACTTTGTCAGTTTGGCGTTGCCCCACTACTCTTCACAGTGTTCGAGGGGAAACCCCAAAGAAACCGTAACTTATTTTCACTCGTTACAATTGAAAACGAGCGTGTTGGTTAATAGATACAAACTTGAAAGTATAAAACAGCGAGGACGAGGACGGGAACAGGACATCTTTCATTTAGCAACAACATAGAATGGCACAACGAAAAACCGCCCCCCAAAGGTCTCAACGTTCTCAAAGAGGGAAAGGAGATAATAGTTATAAAGGAAAGGGAATACACTAAATATAAAAGTTTGAAAAGCGCTGGCGTCACGACGAGGTATCACTAATCTATTTATATCTGATTACTTAGAATTCGACCTTTGTCATTGTCAGTGATAATGAAGGTGCAGAATTATTGTTGTTTACAGTCCCAAAGGGAAATGTACTATAAATATAAAAGTTTAAAAAGCTGTAGCGTCACGACGAGGTGTCAGTAATCTAGTCATCTCTGGTGTTAGGAATTCGACCTCTGTCTTTGTCAATGATAATGAAGGTGCAGAAATGTTGTTGTTTACAGTCCCCATGGCAAATGATTCGATGATTTCTCTCCCAAATCTGTTGTTGTGCCCGCCCAGTATTCTAGTATCAGAGAAATGAGGAGTACAGTCATCGCACGTGCGGCTGTGAACAACAATTGGGTGATACGACTCATTTAAAGCCTTCGAAGCTTCCAGGTTGTGTTCTCTGAGTCGATAGTTGACGCATCTCCCAGTCTGTCCAATGTACTGACTGCCACAGCTTAGTGGAATTGAATAAACCTTTCTTTCTTCGCATTCTACGAACTTTTTAGCATGCTTTACATTGCACCCTGTGGGACTGTCGCTCCCATTAACCTTTTACACATCTGTTTGAGGCGCATACGACAGGGCTATCAACGATCAGTTGACAGGGCTATCAACGATCAGTTGGAAAAGTCCTTCCAGGGTTGCCTAGTTTTTAGGTATGTTGATGATTACTCTGTCATTTATCCAGACGCTCTGTCCGATGACAGCATCTTTGAGTTTTCAAAGACTGTGCGGCGGGACTAACTTTTACTCCGGGAAAATCCTTCAGTGGAAGGATTACAATTCCTGGATTTACGATTACATCCTCATTCCTCAGCTGTTTGTTGGGCCTTCCAGCAGAGGTCGGAGAAGCCAGTCCTCCCCTTCACCAGTGCTCACTCCAAGTCAGTTAAGACATGGCATAGTAAGGTCACTTTTCAAGTCCTCTTTCTCCAAGTCGTGCACGCATTTCTCCGAAAGTAGCCTCAAGTTGCAGCAGCAGAGGTTAGAAAAAGCAGGCTTTCCTGCAGACCTACTTCGTTCCACCCTTGAGAGGTTCATCATCAAACCACAACTTCCGCAAGCTGTTTCCAAAAAGAAAGGTCGTTTCGCTGTGATTCCCTACATGCACAATTCAGCGTACCGTTTAAGATCTATCGCGTCCAAGTTCGACACGAGTGTTGTTTTTCCTGTCGTATGCGCCTCAAACAGATGTGTAAAAGGTTAATGGGAGCGACAGTCCCACAGGGTGCAATGTAAAGCATGCTAAAAAGTTCGTAGAATGCGAAGAAAGAAAGGTTTATTCAATTCCACTAAGCTGTGGCAGTCAGTACATTGGACAGACTGGGAGATGCGTCAACCATCGACTCAGAGAACACAACCTGGAAGCTTCGAAGGCTTCAAATGAGTCGTATCACCCAATTGTTGTTCACAACGCACGCGCGATGACTGTACTCCTCATTTCTCTGATACTAGAATACTGGGCGGGCACAACAACAGATTTGGGAGAGAAATCATCGAATCATTTGCCATGGGGACTGTATGAATCAGATATAAATAGATTAGTGATACCTCGTCGTGACGCCAGCGCTTTTCAAACTTTTATACTTAGTGTATTCCCTTTCCTTTATAATTATTATCTCCTTTCCTCTTGAGAACGTTGAGACCATTGAGGGGCGGTTTTTCGTTGTGCCATTCTATGTTGTTGCTAAATGAAAGATGTCCTGTTCCCGTCCTCGTCCTCGGTGTTTTATGCTTTCAAGTTTGTATGTATTTATTTTCACAAAATCTTGCATTTATTTTTACACATTCAAATTTCAATCACCTTCAAAGTACTCTCCGCCTGATGCAGTATACTTGTCGAGACGTTTCTTATGATGCTCAAAATAGCCTTCAAATTCATCGATGTCGATGCCTTTTAAGTGCTCTCTTTTCGTTTTTTCCTCTCTTTAGCCAGCCTTTTTCCTTTTGATTAAATTTTTCTGTCTACCGGGGAAACGAAAAAAAGAAGAGAGAAAAAAAAAGGTTTTGAGGGGCGAGGTCGGGTAAATAGGGAGCGATGAGGTGTGGGCGGTCATGCTGCTTTGGTTAGAACCTGCTGAACATTCAGCGCGGTGTGGGCTGGCGTGTTGTCATGGATGGAGGAAACAATCTCCTGGTTGCCACAATTTTGCACGTTTCTTCCTAAAATCGTGACGCAACCTTCTCAAAACTTCCAGATAAACGCCTTGGCTAAGGTTTGGCCGGGACAAACAAATTCCGAATGTACTTACGTCAACAAAAATCAAAGCAGATGATTATTGTTTTTGGAATGACCTTTAGTTGTTTGCTTTTGTCGTGGAGAAGTGGCACTTTTTTATTCGCTAGATGGCTGTTTCCTTTCGGGGTCGTGGCCGTAGTACCAAGGGTCATCTCCGGTTATGGCACTGCGGAAAAAAATCGAGGTCACCCTGCAACTGCTCCTTCAAAGCACGACACGCAGCCAAGCGATCGTCTTCTTGTTCAGGTGGGAGCAAGCGAGCCACGAGTTTTGCTGCAAGTCGTTTCATTTGCAAATTCTCCGAGAAAATCCGCTGATAGGAACTCCCACGACACTGCAGTCAACTCCACAAATTCATCGTACGTACAATGGCGGTCTTCGAAGTTTGCTTGACGAATTCTTGCCAGTCTCTTTGAAGGAAGTTAGAACAGAAGAGGAAAACAGAGAGGTCAACCTGGGTAATTGTCCCGGTTGGTTTTCTCACAGAGGAGAGGGGGTTGGGTAGATCAAAGAAGAGGTTGAGAGAGGAGTGAGAAGAAAATAAAATATGTAAAAGTTACAAGTCTTGAAGACTATAGACACGGGACTGTTTACGAACACCGAGGTTCATTGTCTACAAGCTGAGTCCAGGCCTGTTTCTTAGGAAACAAATAAGCGCTTTTGTGGCTTTTGCTTCTTTTTGTGGCTCGTCCCTGGCACCAAACACTGCAGCAGCGTGCAAGTGTGCTTTTGAGTTTGCTTCCTCTCTATATCGTACACACCACAATCGCACATGATGTACCGAATTGTTTCAATTAGATCACAATCCTAGTGAAAAATATTATTTGTATAAGAAATTTCTTGATCCAATAAACACATATAATCAAATAAGATCATATCATAATACAAGAAAATATAGGAATTGTAGAACGATATGAAGTTTTTTTGAACTTCCTATATAATCTTATATTCTTTTGTGTTCTTATGAGGTTCTTGTTTGCTCTAATAATTTTATTTGATCATATGCATTTATTGGACCAAGAAATTTTCATACTAATAAGATTTTGCACTAGGGAACTTGGGCACTTTGGCGTTGTGGTTTTGTCAGTGCGGTGAATGCATTTCTGTGGATATGCTCACCAAGTCTTAGTTTATGAATGACAGTCTCTATACGCCTTGGCATGTCACGTGAAAGGAGGAACGACAGATGTGGACCTAAAGCACATAGGGTGCGTACTCATATAAAACAATATGCCAAAGATTTCTGTTTTTTTTTTACTGCGTGTTGAACGATGAATTAACGTATATCATTTTTGCAGTATGGTGCTTTGATACGAAATCAGAATGGGCCGATTTCGCACCAACATCAACTGCCTCGTTTCCAGGTATACAGCTGTGACCCAGTATACATTGAAATCGGATACTGTGTCCCCTGTCTAAACATGTCTTGAAATTCATTAATATCAAGGGCGATTTGTTCGTTTGGACTGTGTGGTAAACATGTGCATATCACTTGAAGAGCCGGCTTACAGTCTAAAATATTGTCCATTGTTGGGGCGGCTTCGAAGAGATGAATTGGAGGTTTTGATGAATTGCCACAATGCAATTGACGTAGATTGCCGTAGATGATGTCTTGTGTGCTACAGGTTAAAACGTTTGTGTGACGTTCTGGAAAAACAACACGCCCTGTTGAAGTATAGGAAGTTGTCGATCCATGTGTATAGACTTGACTTGTTGAAGTGATTACACAATATAATAGACTAAGCGAATTGAACAATCAACAATGATATTGATGTTCTCTTTGTTTTTTTCTCCGATTTCATCTATTTCAACTGTGACGTGAGGCACAGGAAGGCTCCACTGTGGCATTTTCGGAATCTTGAATGTCGCAAGGTCATCGGGCAAATAGGGTCTCATTTGGTGCAGTGGCTCTTGAACAGCTTGATTAAGGTTGCCGTTTAGAGTCAGCATTGGCAAGAGGGTGATTGTCATGTTTTGCAATGCGTCTTAAATTTGACTCTTACTGTTTCTAACATTATTACTTCTACTGGTGTGTCGTAAGCCTCTGCAATTGTGCCCACGGTCGACATACAGACGGAAGTACAACACAAGCACGAAGAGCACGTGCTTCTATACTTTTGATTGTTTTGAGTAACATTTTACGTGCCATGAAGCATGGAGCTATACGGAAGCAAATTTATGAATAGTACGATATAGCCGTATGAGCCGGTATTGTCATCCTAGCAGTGGCCGATAAAGCAAGAAAAGTGAGCCAAGTTCTGATTTTTTTAATTATTGTGGGGAGAGGGAAGGAGAAATCCCGGTACATGTGAGCCACACCTTCTGTGGGGGAGTCAGTTCCGGGGCAGGGAAAGGGGTTAGGGATAAGGGACCAAAAGAAGAAAGCATAAAAGAGAAAGGAGAGGAAGGAGAGGTAAGGGGTGGAAGTAGTTTGGACTAACTACAGCCATTAAATGTGCTACGCTCAGAGTATCGGCACTCGTTCCCGGATCTGCTAGAAGTGAGCGCCGCCGTCTATCGGCGCTTAGTGCAGAGCAGACGCTGCTGGACGATCGTCAGCGAATTAATAATATGCGGAGCCTCCTCAGCTTTAGATACGGCTTTAGGAAGCTCAGGTTGCATCGCTTTCGCTCAGTCGCGAAGTGCTTTAACATTTCTGGAGGACGGAAAAAGCGTTTCCTTGCGGTTTCAGATAGAGCTTCAGACTAACTGGCAACCATGATCTTCAGCACCAAGATGGCTGAAGAGTCGCTACTCTGAAGCGTAGCTTATTTAGTGGCTCTAGGATTACCTATGAGAATTGACGGCTTGCATGGCTCGGGGCGTAAGGCACCGTGCCTTAGAGGCTTTCTGTTTCCGATCAGCGTCTTCTAGGCATGCAAGGCGAGTAAGGCGAATGTTCTAGTGGCATCTCTTAATGCGCCTGGGGCGAAGAACAATGTCTTCAGTTGCCGCGTGGGAGAGATTTCCTTGCGTCCGGCTGGGGATTTGGACAGACCCAGACGAGGTGTTCTAGGTCCTCGGGAACGTCCCAGCTTGAGCAGTTTGGGCTGATTTCCGGGTCCAGACGATGAATGGCCTTTGCAGTGAAGGAACACCCAGTGCGAAGTCTATGCAGAATGGAGGTGCTGGATGGCGCCTCCATTCATGGCCTTGAGAGAGATGGCCGGGGCCACCGTTATTCAGGAGGAATAGGTTCTGAGGATTTGTTCCGGAGCAACTGCCCGTGGGCGGTGATGGGCATTGACATCTCCAGTTATGACGTAGGGTGGGAAACTGTATGGAAAACGTTTTCTAGGCGTTGTCTATCAATGTTTGATTTCTGCGGTATATATTGACGAAAGAGGCATGACATATAGAAACTCTTGCACAAATGTAACCGTTATCCCATTGAGGTGTAATGTAATGTGGCATGTCCTTGAGTTCTCGACGGATGAATAAAGTTACTCAGCTTTCCCCAGCAGTACGTAAGGAATCAAATGCTTCGTACCCTGACAATCGTAGATTTTTGGTAATTGTGACTCGCATATTAAAATGATGGGGTATTTATACCTAAAGGCTGACTGACGGAAGTCAGACAGTCGTGACGTTAACCCGTGTGCGTTTCATTTAAATACTGTAGCATTTTTATAAATCTCTTCCATTAGCTGGGATCTTGTTTTCTATTATTTCAACTATCATCTGACGACAGTAGCAGGTGTTCCATTGCAAGAAAAGCCCTGACATCTCGAAGGTTTTTGGCTTGAGGGGATATCTTTATAGGATGCTTTTCATCTGCCAGAAAAAAAAACATCGGAGCCATTAGTCGGCTCATATCACCTTGCTGATGAGAATTATATCGCCGGAGGTGTGAAGTTGCTATAGCTTTCGATGGGCGGTATTTTTTTGATAGCTGAATATTGCCCGATGCACGTCGTCCTAACGAGGTCGGTGTTGTTATAGAAGACCCTTGATTTGGTTTCCTCAGTGGTGTTTTCTTGTTTCTCATTGTTATTTTGCGCCCCGTGCGTTTTCATTGGATATTTCAGGTATGCTGGCGTAGGTGGCCTGCTGGGACGTTGCTTGTTGAGGCTGAGGCACCTCAGCAGATACTCGGACATTCAAGATTTAGTGGTGGTAGATGGCGCATTAGATTCCTTTCATTCAGCATGTTGTAGCGGAGCTTCGTGGACTCGGCTTGCTTCCAGTCGAACACCCGAAAAAATGTTGCTGGATGATTCCCGCCGCTGTTAGCGCATTTAGTTCTTGTGCTTGTTGGTGCATTCCTTCTAGCGATCTGGTCCTGTGAAGATCTTACAGCGTTTTGGTCCCCTGCAGTATTTCGCAACCTGGCCGTATCTTTGGCACTTGAAGCACGACACAGGAGCTCCGAAGTATTTCTCGACTAGGTGACTTGTGAAGCCAGAAGAATACATCTGAAGCATCCTCTGATCTGAGCGAAAGATTAGTACAACACTTTCAAATGGTTTTTCTTCGAGCGTAACATCCACGTTCCGGTGATACACTATTTGTCGCTGAACGGATGTTACGCCGCTCTGAAATATATAATCCGGCAGTGCAGAGTTGGAGTATTCGAAAATAACTTCCTTGATTTTTCCCAGACTCCTCAAATACGCCTGGGGCACGTGTGCAGTCACTTGTACGTTGCCCAGAGATTCAAGACCGAGTGGCTTGTTTGCCGAGCAGAGCGATGGCACATTCACTAAGAGGCCACCGTGCTTGTTGATTT
This sequence comes from Ixodes ricinus, assembly GCA_037355805.1. Lineage (NCBI taxonomy): Eukaryota > Metazoa > Arthropoda > Arachnida > Ixodida > Ixodidae > Ixodes > Ixodes ricinus. The sequence goes on along the minus strand of JAZHYW010029735.1, from coordinate 1,033 downwards.
TGTGTGAAATAATATTGTCGTACGTAACCGCAACGATGTGATCTTGCTGTTGAGTTGAGGTTTACTTGCAAAAAATGGTCTGGATCTTGTTGACTTGAAAATCACGGGGATGCCAGATGGTCTGTATTTCGATACGTGACTCGAGTGAATGGTGTTGAATCTTTGTTGTCGTCATTCAAATCAAGGTAGTAGCACGACGTCTCGTCGTCATTCTTTGCAGGTGTTCCGTCCTTGCGCACCCTTTTCGAAGAGGTCATGGCGTCTGTCTCTTCAATTTTGTCATTTGTAGTCGAGTGGTTCATTGTAGTGCTGTTTCTTGGATGATGCCAAGATGCAAATCGGAACCTTGCAGCCAGTGGCCTCCTCTTGCAGCTTATGGCAATGAATCGTTGACATTCTCGGCCTGTTAGGCGCCAAAGTGGCACCATCACCAATGATGATCTGCTCAGCTGTAAAACGTTAAGCAGAACATAATATGATTGCTTACAAGAGGAGCCAGAAAATCTCGACTTCATATTCTATGAATATCTTCTTTTCCCCCAGTCTCTTTAGTTCTGCTAGTTGAAGGAAGTTCTGAATGAGATTGATCGTCAATCGACATTTAGCCTTGTTTAAAACTGAAAACTATTCGTGAACTTGTGTTTTACTTAGGAAAGCTTCATGTCAGCAACTGTCCGAAGTGATAACAACCGCTTCCGCTGCCTTTTTCTTCAACAAAACAAAATTTCAATTCTGAACGTTTTTTTATAAACCAATCATCACAAAATAGGCAAACCTGTTCAAAGTGTCCAAAAACAATCCAACTGGCGCCGAATGCCGTGCCTCACTGGAACTTAAACGGCTATCCTCAACGCAGACGGTCCTATAGAGAACGCACCTAATGGAGGAAACTTGCAGCACAAAGAACCCGGGTCCTCTCAGAGAATATTGTCGGTTACGTTTGGGTCCCACCTTGCTGATAGAGTGAGACCGGGAAGGTGTGTCTTTCGAAGACTCCGGTCTCCTGCACGAGCTCCATGTCTTTCGCCGTGGT
>JAZHYW010029734.1:0-18160 GCA_037355805.1 Ixodes ricinus | reverse complement strand
GGGGTCACTGTCGAGTGCAAACCGGAACTCGGTTTATCGCTCTAAGCCCCTCTACCTCGTTGAATCAGACAGACGTTGGCATGCGCCGTGAGCGCCGTGGCGATGCTAGATGGCGCCGCATAGTACAAATAGCTCTATACAACGTTTGCCAACATTTTAGATGATAAATTAAAAAATAAACTAGTAGGAGTTTTTATTTTTTATTTCGCCTATCAGGAACACTTGGAGCAGCCCTCTTCGTATGACCATAGATTTACATAATTTATTAAATTTGCCGAGATTCCCATTTGATAAATGCTAAAAGGACAAAGCGAAAAACACTCCTAAAATGTGTCTTGAAGAACTAGAGTTCTGGTTGAGCAGCAGCCATCAGTGAACCACAAATGAATGTAGTACCAGGAGCAAACATAAGGTAAACAAATTTGCTTGCGAAGCGAACAGAAAAATAAAACTTTAGTCCGAGGCTTGCGAACCTCCAAGGTAAGTATGTTAGCTCAAATACATTTAGACCCTAACCGGTCTATCGCATAGGCCCAAGAAATACAAGTCTTACCAAGCACGTAGTGTCGAAGCGGCAGGAAGGTTTGAGTACCCGCATTAGACCCTCATGGCTCGCCAGACATAAAAAATACAAAAAGTACTTTGACAGTGCTGAATTGTTGCTTGAGCGAGGGAATCGTATTGCGAATGCGAAACAGCCAAGACTGTATATAACATGATTTGGCTGCACTGTTTGGTTTATATGTCCATATCCCGCTTTATTTTTTTATTGCAAGTACAAATATATAGATCAAGATTCCTATGAAGCCTACAGTTCTTTCAAGAATACCATGAACCTAATCCTATAATTTTATTCTGTGCACGTGTATCTACTTTATTCCCCAAAAGCACTCAAGCTCAAAATACGGTTCTTATTTAGGCTCTTCGAAATAGGACCAGAAAATTCAACAAAGTGGAAGCAAACATGATGTTCTTATAGCTTAAGTGCATTTGAATAATAAACTATTTGTATTTCATCACAAGATCCGCTAATGGTCAACCATCCCCTCACCGCCCCCCCCCCCCCCACCCAACCCATACACACACACAGGTGTCTCGGCAGCGCTACTTTGTAATTTTTTCTTCCGGTACGTTTTAGTACAGTTGCACTTCTAGGAATGTGTAACTAACAGTACTACAGCTGCTCGAAAAATGTATTCATATTTTAGTACAAGGTGGTTTAACTTGAAGTCGAACAGGCGTGGCGGGTAGGTATTTAGATTTCGCTAAAATTATATGCTATAGACCCATTTTCACATGGAACAAAGCCACATTTTAAAATATTTTAGCAAAATTATTTTTTCCACAAGAACGTCGAAGAGGCGCAAGGTGAAATACTACATTTCGGAATCTTGTTTTCTGCACCTAGATTTAAAGGTTGTTAAAGCTAGGGAAAAAAAAAACGAAAAGCACTTAGAGAGTATGTTTTTGTAGATCAATGACACATGGCCTAATCTTTCTTGTAAACTAGACTGCATTAACATATTTTATGTCAAAAATTAAAAAAATGCCGAACTTCGTTTTCTTGGTGTTTTGGTGAAATATTTGCAGCATTGTACCTTAGGATTCACTACGTTTCGCTTATTAAACATTATACACCTATAGGCCTATACATGTGTTATCGATTAGTACCACTTTAATATGCTTTTACAACATAATATATACAGTATTAATTTTGTAAGAAAAGTACGTTTTAGCCATATTTTGAACCCGTATTATTAACTAAAGCCATTTTTCTTTTTTTTCTTATTATTAGTTCTAGAAATATTAACTTTCTATGGGAATAATCAAAGCTCCCCTTTTTTTTATTTGTATTCTGTGGAAGCGCTCAAACAGTTATATTCAGCCGAATTGTTTAAAGGGTAGTTTCGAACGTTGGCTATACAGCGAGGCTTTTTACCCTTAAAATTCTAAAGGCAGGGGCCCAAGTGTTTGGAAGGTGAAGGAGAGAAGGAAAGTCTGTGCAGAGAGGGGAGAAGGGAGAGGTTTGAGGACGTGTCACCACTAGGTAAAAACATGTCCCTACTAGTCCGCTGTTCCAACGCTACTAGCTGTGGATGTTTCTAATCTTTTTAGGGAAAAGGTGAGAGGGGGGGGGTGCAGAGCTTAATTAGGACGCTTGAGTTGGGCTCCGTTTTCTTTTAACTTCGGTTAGTATATATGATTTTCTTAATATCTTCTCTCGACTGTATATCTCTGTTGTTAAAAACCTAAAGACGAGATCAACAGCTCATTTCTACGTCGTTATGCTGAAACCCTAGCTCATTTTCTTTTTAAAATATTTCGACTGTCTTTCAGCTCTGGGTCTTTGCCAGACGATTGGCGTACCGCTATTGTAGTTCCTGTGCACAAGAAAGGGGATCGCTTGGCAGCTGTGAACTACCGCCCCATTTCTTTAATTTCTTCCTCGTGCAAAATGATGGAGCACATTATCTGCAGCGAGCTTAATAATTTCCTAGATAACAGAAATGTATTAACCTCGTTTCAACATGGTTTCCGTAAAGGGTTGTCGACTACAACTCAGCTCGCTTCAACCATCCATGATTTTGCACAAATTCTTGACAGGGGTAGTCAGGTAGACGTACTGTTCATTGACTTCAGTAAGGCATTCGATAAAGTTCCTCATTGTCAACTACTTTTTAAACTGGAAAAACTTGGTCTGCCCCATGGACTTGTTAACTGGATTGCCGCCTACTTATCCCGCCGCACTCAATCAGTCAGAATTGGAGATAGCACTTCTCCTAGACTACCTGTTACGTCCGGTGTACCCCAGGGGAGCGTCTTAGGTCCAATTTTATTTTTAATCTACATAAATGATCTTGTATCTGTCATTGACCCAAGTGTCAGTGTACGCCTTTTCGCTGACGACTGCATCATTTTTAAGGAAATAACTTCCAGTTCCGATCAATTGCTATTGGACCACAGTCTTAAGTCTATTATATCGTGGTGCGATGAGTGGAAAATGGAATTAAATTCTTCAAAAACTGTACTTTTACGCGTTACTAAGAAAAAACAACCTTTTGAGTATATGTACAAAATCGAGGATACTCCAGTTTCTCTTAAACACGAGTGTAAATACCTTGGGGTGACTATTTCTGACACACTTACTTGGTCCTCACATATTACAAATGTTTGTTCTTCAGCGTCCCGGAAGTTGGGATTTATAAAACGAAAATTGAGGAAAGCTCCGACCCTCGTGAAGCTTCAGGCTTACAATTCACTAGTCAGATCTAAGTTAGAGTATGCTTGTATAGTTTGGGACCCGTTTACTCAGAAAGATATTAAAAAGTTGGAAACGGTACAGCGACGTGCTGTTCGTTTTATCTATGGCAAATTCAGTAGGCTGGACTCCCTTCACAGTTAATGCTGGCTAACGGAATACAGACTTTACAGGTAAGGCGAAAAATTGCTAGACTAAAATTTCTGTTCTCTCTTCATCAAAGACAACTGCGCTTAAATCCCTCACATTACATATCTCCTCTTTCATCTAGATTAACACGGCATAGACACCAGTTCTCCTTAACTCCCATCTTTGCTCGTACTAACATGTTTAAATACAGTTTTTCCCTCGCACCATTAACGATTGGAACGCCTTGCCTTTGGACTTCTTCATTGACACTAACTTCTCTGAACGTGTTCAGTGCCTATGTGAGTAACGTGTGTAATTATTTAGATTTTTGTAAAAACAAAATAAACTTAAATACCAATGTTACTCTTAAGGTGATTGTATGTATTATTGTGTAACTGTTCCGCTGCATCGCGCTATTGTTTGTAATTAATTTCTCTGGTAATGCTGTTTTCTTTTTGGTGCTTGTTAGCTTGGTTATTGCGGCCGTGTTAAGTTTGTTTTATGTTGTACTTTATGTTCTTGGTGCTTTCTTCGACCCATGCCTGAGTACTGGATTTTGTTTTGCTCTGACTCGCCTGGTCGTCGTGTTTTCTATTTTTTTTCTATTTTTTTTCTAAGCTGCTTATTGTATTCCACTCCAACCTGGATCTTCAATGATCTGTTGTATTCTCTAAATAAAAAATAAATAAATAAAACAGCTGGTAGTTTTTGTGTTTCAGCTTTCGCACGAGTCCTCTGCCAGACCTTTTTACATTCAAAGTTTCTTGTTTCCAGTTTTATATATGGCTGTCGTTCACAGACTTGGTCAAGTCTTCTTACTCTGGTTTACATCAAAATAAGGTATATAGAAAAGGAGAATTTCTTCTTTGTAAAACAGCACCTCCACGTGGATCTGCTGATATCAGCCTGGCCCGTAGAGCACTGCTGCGATGGGATAGACTAATGCGCTTGGGCCAGAATTGTTTCGCACACCCTACTAAACGCTGTGCGTGTGGTGCAAGTAACTTGAGGCTCTAGTTTGTGACCACATGTGGGTTCCTAGCAGGACGTGCTTAGGGACATTCATGAAGGATTTCTTGGCAGCGAACTAGATCTGAATCCACGGAGATTACAGTCGGCGTATAACGTGACTTCCAATAGCTAGAGAGTAAAATAAAGTTAATAAACAAGAAATCGCATTCAGCTGAAATGCTCATTAAACAACTGAATGTTACACAAGACCAAGCATCGGAGACATCCCAGCTTATTCTTCGCGTGTTGTAAGTTGTGCCTCAATGTGCGTCATGAATTCATCCGATCGGTGCTCACTTTCGATATATGCCGACTTCAAATACTCTCTTCTATCAGCGTTTTGGTAGTTTCTAATTAATTTCCAAAGCATTTATATATCTTATGTAAAAATTAACACAACTGCAGATTCACGTCGGTGTGCGAAATTGACATTTTTGCCGTACGGGGAACATTAGCATCTAGGTATAGGAGTTGGCCAATATGTACTGCAGAAGGATAATCTTTATTGTTTTATTCAAATTCCAAACTTTAAACATTCCCTGAAAACAGTTAGATGTTACAAGAATACACGTAATCAGAATATGCAGTAAAGGTCTATATGTCAGATCTACCTGATTGATGTTTCTGAAAGCCGAAACTGAGATACAACATTTTTTAAACCCCATCTAAAATGGATTAGGATTAACTCAAAGCAAAGAGTACGTGAATATGTGTGCTGTACTATTTCCTGTCTTTGTTTTTTATTCTCTCAATATAAACTAAAAAAGCAAGAACTGGTCTCCATGCGCCTTTTACAACGCTAACCTCAGCAGATCCTTATCGAGGTGTTTCATGAGGGAAACCGTTTACTTTGATATATCTTCTTTTTATGCATGTCCTCGATGAACACTCGACCAAATATTTGAACGTCAGTCATTGTTAAACATGTAAGTTAGACATTTTTCTGACCCAGGAGAGTGGGGACCAGGAGGACAAATAGCCAGGTGCATTAATGACAGGTTAACTGAACATAGGCGTGCAATCAAAAACAAAGCTGTGTCTTCAGAACTGGCTAAACACATTTCTTCTAGTAATAAATGCGTAGTTGTGTGGGAGAACACCCAGGTCCTTAACAAATAAAAATATTGTTACAAATGTCTAGTGAAAAAATCATTGATGATGGATAAGCATAAAGATTGTTTTAGCAATATGTCTGTTTCACTGGGAAATCATATTAGAAAGTTCCTTAACCAATATGTTTTATTAGGTCACCTATGTAGAAACCGGAAAAACATAGAGATGTCTATGGTGTGGATTTCCCCGTCTAGAAAATTCTTTTTTCTGTTTGACTGTAGTTGGCCCCTTCACCCGGATTCGAAGTATAAATTTGTTCCGATTGTTCGAGTGTCGCCCCGTCACCCGAGGTCGAGGTTGTTTCGCTTTGCGTGTTCGGGTCTTCGTGTTACTTTTTCGTCTTTATGTTTTCTTTTTTGTGCACGTGCCTATATAAGGTCATGAAGTGTGAAATAAACGTTAGCTGTGTTTGGAGATCTGTGTCGTGTTGTCCTCCTTGTCCCCACTCTCCGGGGTTGAAATAATGCCTATACTCAACCAGCTCGCCTGCACCCTTGCTTTAACGTCATGCAAGTTAGAGTGTAAAAAGCTGGAGTAAGCTAGGGAACTGGAACGCCGAGAACACAAGGTCTACCTTTTGCAGATATCTGCTTTCAACTACCTTTTATATTTTGTCGGTGCACTTTGTAGAAAAAGAACGCGGCAAACCGAAAAACTCAGACGAGCTGAGAGGTAAAAGTATTATATATAATAAACTGAAATACACAAAAGATGGAAACCGACTCAAGTGTCCTAATCTTAGTAATAATAATAATAATAATATTAATAATAATTATAATAATAATTATAGTATAAAAACCATGCGTTGCCAGTAACATCGAGACAACGGAGGTGTAAGTGTAGATGTTTTTTTCATGATGTGGGCACATCCACAAAACCTATTATCCCTCCCCTGTCTCTCCGCCACCATTTTCGAGAAGATGACAGACCGATTAGGCTCGACGAATTGGCCGGACCCAAGGGCTTATCGGAGCACAAAATATCGATCCTCAATTTAATGGTGGATTACATAAAAGATATGGTACCCATCACCCCATATTGTCTTGATGTATCCTCAACCCCTGTTGTCCCTTAAACCTCTCTTGCCTCAAAATAACTCGCAAAATTTCATCAAGCAATCTTTGTTTATAAAAAAAAGTACATATAAGCTTGCTCATTAGGTCTCCCCTCCGCCTCCCAAAAACTTCTGACCTTCCTGTTTTTATTTATCATAAAATGGCTAAAGATCCTTGGAGAAAAGCCAAGTGTAACGCTGTTCATTACACAAATAAAGGTAGCGCTAAAGACGAGGACAAGTAGAAGACTTGTCCTCGTCTCTAGCGCTATATTTATTAGTGTAATGTAAAACCAACTAGCCCGTCATATGATCTTAGTGTAACGTCGTCATTTACTACATTGTGCTTCGTGGCAGGCTCCTGGCACCACCGTGTTGACGTTCGGCCGACCTTTTCTGGGTCGTTGGCATGACGACTGTGACGTTTGGGTAAAATAAATTAGTCCATAATCTCCTCACGTTGTAGAGTGCCGTTAGCTTGTCGCCCTCTCTCCTACTCTGATGGAGGTAACTCAGATCACCGTTGTGCTGTCAGCCCGGTCAAAGTTCTCTGATTACCACATTCCCAACTGATCGCTGAGCCCTCGCGCGAAAACACACACACACACACTTCGTATTTTGGAACTCTACCGAACGCGCCTCGTTTTCCGCCTGGTCGCTATGTTCAGTCCCATGTCTACTGTTTGATGACACCAACTGTCTAAACTATTCTTTCGCCGATTCAGGTGAATGTAACCTTGTTTCAGCACTTCAACAGAAAAGACAACAAATTACAAAATGACGCTTAAGCTCCGCCTTTAAGAGTGGAACACGATAGATAGCTAAATGTAAACCCCCACTCGCTTTCAAGCCGCACCAGCGTGTTCGCGTGGCCTACAATAATGTAAAGTTTCCGCGTGTCCTAGTCTGTAGCGTGTCTGGCTGGCAATAGAAGGGTCGAGGGAGCAATCCCGCTCCGCCTAAATTTTCTGATTGTTGGCCTTCAAGGCGAATGAATTGCTTATCGACCAATTGCTCATTTCCGGTCCCCACGACGCCGCTTTTCTGCCACAAGAGCTCCTTAAAGCTCTCGCTTTAAAATTAAGGACCTTCGTTTATGTCCACAGAAAGTTCACATTATTAGGGAAGAAGAAAAACAAATAACAACTGAATAAAACGTGCCATTATAAATATACGGTTTCAAATGATGGCAAATATTTTGTCAAAAATTATAAATTTATATAACGTATTTTGTGAATATGAATTAACTAAAGTTGTGCCAATTCACATCCAATGTTATATGCCTACAGGCATATAGTTATGGTAACCCTGTAAAGAGGGGACAAGAAATGGGACGGATAGAGCACGACACTCCGAACCAGCAAAAGATCGTCTATGTAGCTGTTTTCGGAACATAGAACCAAAACGGTGCACACATGAGAATCTCAGTGAATTAACCAGCACCACTTTGACCACACCCTGCTTTAAAATTTTCGAATGGCCACTAAACCTAGTGAAAAGGGGCTTAAGTCCTCCTGCCCAAACTCCCAACAGAAAGCAACAGAAAGCAGAAAGGAATTCGTGTTCTGCCAATGGAAGGATAGGCCGATGTACGCACGTACAACATGATAATGCTCATGGGCCTACACAGTTACACAGTATATGGAAAGTCGCATAGCTGAACGCCACGCTGACGTGGATGTTTGTACGGTTTATATGTATTTTGTTAAAAGCATTAGTTATCTGAAAGAAGTGTACAAGGCGCAGCAACCTCGACCTGAGGGGTTGTCGGTACTCGAAGTGCTGTCTACCCTGAAAGACTTTTAGCCTTTTGAAATATGTCAAGTCGACTGGTGTTTTAGATGCGGAGCATCTCTTGCTCGGGTCTATGTCCTGCGGCGTCGGCGTCGTAGTCCGCAGTCACACTACGCACGCGCAACTCTCCTCCTTCCCTCTCTCCAACAGCTGCGCGTTACTCTCTCCGCTCTCTCTCTACCAGCTGCGTGCTCTGCGCGTGCGTTCGCTTCTCCTCACACCGCGCGCGCACGCGCAACTCTCCTCCTCTAGTCTCCTCTCCTTCAAGTGTGAAAAAAAAATAAACGGCGAGCGTTCCAAGTTTCTCTGCCGCGAGCCGCGACGAAGGCTAGCGTAGGGGGAACCGCTAGGGCAGTCGGTGGCGCCATCTCTCGACGTCAGCACTCAACTGACTCTTTCCTCGGAACCAACACGATGCTCCGCGTCACCCCATGGTTCCCCTCGGGAAGATGGTGTAATTTTTTAGCCTTTTCTTTTAACGTTGAGCATTGATTGTGTCGCAGTGCAATATAAGGCAATAAAGACAAAAAAGTTGCTGCGTGGCCTAGTCGGTAGCGTGTCCAGCTCGCAGCCGAAGGGTCGCAGGCTCTAATCCCGCCTCCGCCTAAAATTCGTCACAATTTTTCTGAAAAGAAAATGACTTACTTTACGAAGTGAAATAATTTGACATGCGCTTAAGTTGATTTTGCGTCACATTTTACGTTTTAGTCACTTTCACACCACACGTGACGTCACGCTCCACATGAGCGTTGTGGATGTTTTGAAATTCCCGCGCGAGGTCTTGTGGCTTTGACGTCATGACCCCATCGACCATTCAGTATTTTCCCGTACCAACGCCGACGCCGGCTTCTCTGCCACACAAGCCCCTGAAAGCTGTCACTTTAAAACTTTGTATTATTCTTCTTTTCAGCTTAAGTCAGGACGCAGGCAACGCTGCGAGCTAATGGTACCAATCAAACAGGTCGAAAGTCCAAGTCGCTAGTCCTTTTTGATTATGATTGATTCAGCGATGATAGAACACATATGTGAACATGACGAACCTTATGATGATGCGCTTTTTACGTTGTTAATTGGTCCCATTATCTCGTAGCTTCGGCTTACTCTGGAAAACAGATAAAACAAAATAATTGTTTTTATTTATTTATATATTTGACCTGCCTGTCTATTTCAGAGTGCTCTGGTTAGGACTCTTATAAGAGTGGGAAAAGAACGTTTAAAAAAATATGCTGGAGTAGAACAACAAGGTCACGTATATCCGTACACACAGATCTAAATTTCGGAAAGCGCACTCAATGTAGAAAACAATTCTTCGCTTTGGCTGCAAGACACAGCAATTTCGAGCAGTGCATTCCACTCGCGTATTGTGCATGGAAAAGGAATTTTTCAAACCCTATTTATTGTATTTGTATTCTAGTAGATGTCGACATTGCTTATTTCTTAAAATTCTGGACTAGTGAGGTGTAACATATGCTGCTGTGTCGATATAAAGAAGATCAGTAAGAACCATACAAATAAGTATTTGTTTTTTCTCCTGGGGTTTTCAGAAAAGATGGAACAACCATGTCCGGTGACCATTTGTAATCTTACGAAAAAAAATATTTTGCTGGCTCCATGCTCAGAAAAAAAAACTTGTTATGGAAAAAAAATTGTGTTTGGGAAAAAAGTTTTAATCACCCTCTCGGTCAGGTGCGCGTTTTGTGTATCGCGCGATCTTGGCATTTCGGGCGGCGGCTTCCCCAAACAAACTGTTCTGGCTACAGGTCTAGAAATATTTACTGACAAATTACGCATAGAAAGGATTGACAAAATGTAATAATCACCGAGTATTATGTTAGTTATTTTGAGAAAAGAATCGGAAATACGGCACATTGCGTAATAACACTGTAGATTAATTTTCTTTTTTATCTCCGCATTTATAAAAGCTAAGGTCTTCAAACTTTGGCAGTGTGTTTCCCTGTATACATTTCATATTTGCATAAAATATTGTTTTTCCGGTTAGCGGAAGAAATTTACAAGAATTGCTCAAAGAGGTGCATTTAAATAAATATGCATTATTTGAGAAAAATATTAAAAAAAGCTCATCTTTAATATTTTTAAACTCTCAGAAATTAATGCTTATAATATGTACTAACAAAATTTACAAAAACATTATGGAATATTTGTGTGGATTTAAAATTGTAAAGCGAGAAATATGGCCAAATTGACGCTAACGTGGTTGCCATAAATGGGGCATGCACATACCCGTTTTCTGCAATTTCATTATTATTAAAAAGCGTAAAATTACTTCGTGGTGGTCAGGGAAAGACGAATTGACAGCACAGAGATGTACGGAAGTTTTAAAGGGCAACCTTCTAATACTGTTTTGTACAACCGACACAAAAATGCCCATGGGCCGGAGCGATCGAGAGGCGCCACCATGTAACGCGCTTCACGGTGCCTGTTTCAACAACCGGCGTGCAACGTCCCCGTCTACCCGACGTAAAGCAAGCAACAGGAGCGACTTCGCAAACAGATCAGCCTACTGCCTTGGTGGTGACATGATATAGGAGGTAGGGCGCGGTGAATATATAAACAATATAAAACCCTGCTTCCGCTTCTTTTTTTCTCCTGGCGCCCTTCCGTCATGACATTCAATATTCACAGGCGGTCATATCTGAGCTCGCTGCTGCTTTCGAATCACCGTCAAAGAGAAAGAGAGGGGAAAGCCGCTTTTGCACGAATTTGTAGTGAAAGATAATCTTCTATAATCTTCTATAATCTTCTATAATCTTCTAGAGGGAGAATAGCGACGACTGGGGAAGCCTGGGGCATACAAAGGGAAGTCCCGGTGAGAAGAGAGTTTCTCCTTCCCTCCTTCTCTTGTGATTGCCCGAGAGCCGATGGGAAACTCCTCCCAAGCATGCGCTGTGAGCAGTTACCTCAAATATGGCGTCCAGTGAATACCTCCTATAGATAAAAAATAAAATAAAAACTTTTCTCTACTTAACTAGATATGGTAATCAGCAAAATACGAATGTAACGTATACGAGGGGCGTTCATAAAGTTCGTATTATCGGCACAAAAAATTAAAAAAAAACGGAACAAAACAGGCATCAAAATAAGCGCGTGTCCCTCTAGTTTCCACACAGTATAAACATCGCATGCTCTAGTAGCTCGGAACGCCGCCAGGAGTAGAAACTAAAATGTCACCACCCGTCGGTGCCAAGCACATGCAGTGATTCGTTTTGTTGTTTTTTTTCGTTTGAAGGGAAGCAATGCCAAGGATATTCGTTCCAATCTGGTAGCGTGGTTCTGGGACAACGCCCCAGTTTATGACACTTTGGTTAAATGTCACAGGCGCCTCTAGCGTGGCCAAATACGAGGAAAACATTTCAAGGGCGGCGACCAAGTGATTGCTGAAGTGGAGTGATTCCTGAACACTCAAAACGAGGAGCTCTATAACAATGGCCTCCAGCATATGGTGCATCCCTGATCCCTGGAAAAAGTGGGTAACTCATGGTGGCGAACATGTAGAGAAAGTCTCAACTCCTACTCGAATTTCATTGCTGAATCTCTATTCCTTCGTGACAATAATACGAACTTTATGAACGCCCCTCGTATGTAACGGTACGTTCCATTTTTTTAACTGTAGCGTGAACAAGTTATTTTTCAGATGTAGAACTTGCAACGGGAACGCGTTCCGAAAATCAGAGCTAACGAGGAACCATCTTTTGTTCCTTTTTTCGAGGGACGTATACAACACTGCTGTAGACTTTGTATGGTTCTTTGCTGACACCATAAGGAGCCTTGTAGACCCCATATGGCTTTCCTGCGGACCCCGTAGGGACACCGTGGAAACCTTGTATGGGTTCTCTGAAGGCACCCTATAAACACCATATAAATCCTCTGTAGGCACCTCATACAGTTCGTATGGACTCTATAGGGTGTCCTATTATAGAGAAAGTATAGGGTGACCTTACATCGTCACTATTATAGGACGCCCATGAAACGTCCGTTGGCCAATATTCTCATAGGGCGGGCATAGGATGCCTCCAGAAGGCAACCGACAATGGCGTACAATCAAATTTAGTCAGCCGTGTAGTTTACTGCAGCAGAACCGTGCGTGACTCAGTAGATATGAACATTTTCACATAAGTACCAGAAAAACACTGAAATCTAGGACGTGAAATTTATTTTCTTAATGTAAGTGTAAGACACACCGATACTGAAAAAACACACATCGTTGTCCTAGGTTTTCTTTTACATTTTTGTCGTGATATAAATTACATACATAAACATTGACTCCCTAGAACATTTTTTTTATCATTATACACTATGCAGCTTAAATAGTGACCATCTCTGATCAGGACGCAATTCCAGATTATGTCTGTCCATGTAATGTTTTCTACCTTCTCTTACATAAAAAAAAAACTTTTATTATCGGAAAAAAAAAAACGAACCCAGTGGCATCAATCAGAAAATATATTTGTGATGGCAATTTCCGGCTTTTTAGTTGGCATTTCTCGCTTGCACCAAACATTCTTTTTACGTAAGCTGGTCAGGCGGCATGTATCCTACAGCAATATTAATTTCACATGAAATATTATTCGCGCTATAAGCGCCCCAACGTAAAGCAGAGTAGGACTATAAATATATAAGATCTTCAAACGACAGAATGGTCACGTAAGTGCCATTCTGTCGCATGAATATCGTATGCTATATATTAGTTTTTTGTTTTTTTACGTCCAATTTGGATTACAAAAATACCTCTCCGTATGCTTACTGGTACTGCATAGCAAAATGTTGTTTTAGCAGCGCCATAGTCAAACAAAAACACAGTCAGAACGCCGGTGGCAGCATCATATTACAAACATGTAATATAGATTTGTGCGTCTTGTTGACAAGAGCGTACATCACCATTAATCTTTACAGCGTCTCGCGCATCCTATCACTTTGGTGAGCGCGGAGAGCGTCCATTATATCATTTTGCCATTTGCCATCATTAACGCATGCCATCGGGAATCCGTTTTCCTTGTTCATTTGGCGACGGTCTAAGAGTGATTCTCGAAGGCTCATGAAAGAGTGCATTGTGGGCTATTTAATACATTATTATTATCTTGGGTATTGCTTGATGACCAATATAAACGAAAATGTTTCTCTTACTCGTGTAACAAGTGCGAAACACGCCAGAAAATGACGGTGCTCAGAGCTTCGTGCTCTGGGTTTGTAGATCGTCTTCTTATTATTTTGAATAGTCATTTGCATAACGTACTCCCAATATTCAGCATCTACGCATAATTGTTAACTCATTTAAAAACAAATATTTTTATTTTATTTTATTTTTAGGACGGTATACATTATCAGCTTTTATTTTTAAAAATACGGCACATAGTATTTTTCGCGAATTGAATCGAACATACTCAGATGCAGCACTTGATTGCATCATGACGCACGGACACATTTCCTCAAATAAAAAAAGGCAATTAAGGTGCTCGGTCCCTAATATCCTACCTCCCTGATATTATGTTGGAGCATGTGTTGTAAACGGAGCAATATTATTATCTTAACCGCCGCACTTAAAGTTAAGGTACCATTATCCTAACATATGGCGCAGCACTCCTTGAGACAAGGTTCTCGTTTTCTTCAGCCCTTGCTCATTTTACTGCTATCATAAATCTTTAATTGTATCTTATTTTATAATCTCGAATACATATGCCAAGAATGCAGCATAAACTACTTCGCGCCTGTGAAATGGGATAGTTTTTGTTTATCGCAATACGCCGCTTCGTCTTGCTGCATTGAATTACCCCTAAAGCGAATTTCAATATCATCTTCCGATTTTGAAAATTAAATCTAGGAGCGCCAAGCATCGTGTAAAAATCAATATTTCAATCAGGCGAACTTGTTTATTTTATTAAAAAAATTAAAGACGTTTACAACATTCTGTAACGCCGATTTAGAGCGCAGCACTTCAGGAGGAGGAGGGGAAGATACTGAGGGGACGGTATGCCCCTCCTCTTCATCTGTACCCTCTCCTTCTCCCCTTCTCCTTATTTCACGCGCAAAACGCGCGTCGTCACGCGGCATTTCGGCGTGTTTCCAAAAGTCACGGTGACGTTTCGGCACGTCGACGTCACTCGTGCCGAAACATCACTTGTGACGTTCCGGCACCGTACCGAAACGTCACCGCGGTGCATTATGGGACGTTTCCCATAATGCACCGCGCAGTTACGCCGACGGCGACGGCGACACCGACGCCGCTCAAGTCGAAAATGGGTGCCTAGGAGCTGCACTCTAAAACGCGGCCAACCATTGTGAAACGCGACGTTTTCTTTGATTTGACCAAACATTCGCCCTAACATTTCTCAGTAGTATAATTACCTGACTCTTTAGAAGTTTTTAGAGCGCAGTTTTTAGGCGCTCGTTTCCGGCTTGAGCTGCGTCGCCTTCGCCGTCGCCGTAGGCGTAACCGCGCGTTTCATTATGGGACGTTTCCCATCATGACGTCACATATGACGTCCCGTGTGACGTCACGAAGGTCACGAGGGAGGAGAAGGATGAGGAAAGAATTATTATGTTGAATTTAGAGAAACTATTCCCCGCTAGATTTAGCGAAAAAAGTTCCCCTAAATTTAGCGGAAAAAGTCCCCGCTAGATTTAGCGGAAAAATTCCCTGCTAGACCTAGCGAAAAAAAATTTCTAGCTATATTTACCGGAAAAATTCCCCGCTTAATTTAGCGAAAAAATTTCCCGCTAAATTTAGCGGAAAAAGTTTCCCGCTAAACTAAACGGAAAAATTTCCCGGCTATATTTAGCAGAAAATCATCCCCAGCTAAATTCAGCAGGATATCTTTTCACCGCTAATTTTAGCGGAAAAAGTTTCCGCTAAATTTAGCAGAAAATATTCCCGTTAAATTTAGCTGAAAAAATTCCCGCACTATTTAGCGGATAATTTTTCCGCCAAACTTAGCGGATATATTTGCCCCGCTAAACTTAGCGAAAAAAGTATCCCGCTAAATTTAGCAAAAAAATGTCCCCGCTAAATTTAGCGGGGAATATTTTTCAGCTGAATTTAGAAGGAAACTTTTTAAGCTAACTGGGACGGGTGCAGGAGAGGAGCAGGAAAGGGAGGAGGGGGAAAATGGGCATGCTCTCCCCTCTATACCGTCCCCTCCTCCTAAAGAGTCCCGCTCTACTTCGGCATTAGAGGGAGTTTTACATGTCTTTCATATTTTTTTTGTCTTTTAGCCCCATGACTGCAGATCTTTAACGGAAGTATTTTAACGGTTCTAAGAGTTATTTTACGACAAACAATCTAGAAGTCAGAACATTTCTCGATTTCGCCGTCTCAAAGAGACGCAACGTGAGCTTAAAAATAGGTATAAATATGAGGGTTGTGAATGTAAAGCGGCTTGCCGACTGTTAACATCAGAAACTGGAATCATATTTCTTTCATTTAAACTTTCTACCTAGGTTAACATACAAGTTCGCTATGTACATCATATTTTATGAGCACAGCTCACAGGAGATCCTAAGTGCGGAAACATTGCGCAGTGTTGCGGTGTTTATGTAACTTAAAAAGAAGGTATGCACAGATTCCATCGTAATGGGCAGTGATAAATTATAGTAAGTTCTTATAAACGTGACTTTTTTGCCAGAGCTTCAGGTTTGAAATGTTATGCTATGACAAAATCTTAACTTACTATGGTTGTAAAGTAAAAGGTAAAATGTACGTTGATACAAGTATAAAGTAACTCATGCCTAGTCGAATCCCCAAGGACATATGGTGAGTGGGACACCCGCATTCGACAGCTGCGCCGACTGACGGCTATTTAAAATATCGCTGCAGGCGAAGCGATAGTCTAATGAAAAATTAATTTATTTTCAGCAATGTGAAATAAATCCTCATGTAAGCTTTTGTGCCTTTTTGTCAAAATCTATTTATTATATGTATGGCTGCGGCCAAAACAAATCCCCAAGAAGCATATTTACACGTCTGGTCGGGAGCAGCTCATAAAAGAAAATATTTGTTTTCTTAGCTAAATTTACTTATAACTGTAAATAAACTTTTCGCTTTACAATAGACGACGTGTTTATCACACATTTTATTATTCTGTTCTTTTTTGTGGTTCTATGTATATGCAGAATGTTTTCCCCCTTTTCCTTTCCTTAAAAACGTAGTTTGGGGGTTTGTTTATTAGCTTTTATGTCCAACAGTGTGTCCATGAAATGTGGAATTAAATGAATAACATTTATGCCTCGCTTCTTGATTTTGTATATCAACATTTTAGAACAGATTGATTTTATTTTGTTACTGATGCAATCCACGAAACAGTGGGCGTGCTGTGAACACAGCCACACCGCTCTCCTGACATGGAATGCACCTCCTACGTGTATTACAAACCTAAGTTTTACACAGATATTGTGTGAGTTTTCTGCGAATTTAAATGGACAAGAGACAACAAATTATAGTGTGATATTGTCATTGTCAACTCTTCCATCTTGTCCCATAGGTAATTACTCTGCCAACGCGAATATGCGCGCACTTCAATACACATATGTTGTAAAACGTTAAAGGGCCTTATGATTACCGTACAGTGCCGTGAATGTATCTTTGGGTGCACAAATAAATTGCGGACCTAGAGAAAGCCAGGTTTTTTTTATTTTAATAAACTCAATGGTATCTCCCGCGTAAGACATAACAAATCTGCGAATAAAAAGACAATTTACCAACATACGCTGTTATGGCATGTGAATTTGAATTATACAAACATCTGGTATTCTTCCGACAAAATCACAACCTGATGAAGCGTTTTTGAAGAAGAGCTAGACCGCTCAAACGCCGAGTTCCGGCTCGAATGATTAATGGGTAGACCGAAAGTTAACTCCTTCCTCTCCTCTGCACTCGTTGAACGTGTTCGAATGCGAGAGCCAAACGCCGGACGGCAGCGTTCTGCGCTCTAGCGCGTTCGACAAGTGCAGTAGGAACAAGGCCAACTAGCTCTAGGTATACCCACTAACAATTCAGTCAGAGGTTGGAGTTCTGACATCCCCGGGCGTCCTCGTCTCCTTCCCTCCCTCAGTTTCTCGGCGCATTGAGCCAAGAAGGTCGCCATATTTGTTTATTTGTATTGCTTTCTGCGGATTTGCTGCTATTTTTGTCTAGGTGACCTTCCTGGTCTACATCGACAACCATATATTGCTCTAGGATGAGATACATTGTATTTCAATCGACAGGTTATTAAAAAGGTAGGCAAAAACATAAGTGTACGATATGTTACCTAAGGGGTGAACAAATAAGAGAAACTACAGAGCGCGACGCAATTAGTGGAAGTGCATGATCGCCATATGTTCAGCCGAATATGCTTAAAATAACGAACTGAAGAGTTTTCATTCAAAGGTCTACTTTTAGAAGAATACGCTTATCGGTGTCCCGAATTTGTAGGTAAAGTTTGGCGTCTACCCAAGCGGGTCGTTGAGTCGCTGCCGTGACCGTCCTATCTCTGTCCGTCTTTGCAGGTCCGAGTATGATTGCTGGTACAAGGCTGTGCACACTGAGGATGCGCAGGCCTAGGCACTAAGGTTAACGTAATGATGTGCTGCATACCACCTGAGCGAAAGGGCACTCAAGCGCTTTTCGTAGAGGCTTGTTTTTGATGGCATATCGCTTGGCGGGGTTCAGTGAAAACAAAAATGAACCGTTCTAGATGGCAACATGGACTCGGAAACCTCGACAGAAATAGAACACACACGAGCACTATTTTCTTTCGGGGGCGACCACCCTCGGGCCTCCCCACCTCCATTAATTTTGAATGATGAAA
>JAZHYW010029733.1:0-61426 GCA_037355805.1 Ixodes ricinus | reverse complement strand
GATCCGTGCATTTCTATAAATTGTGAAAAAGTTTTCTTGAATTTTCGTTTCTGAGTTTTGTAATCAATTATAAACGCATTTTGTGGTATTGAATAGTTATTTATGTTTTGATAAGAGCGGGAAACCACGAGCAACATATCTAATACAATCAGCAGGCCTAGTAGACCTTCAATATCTAAGAGGCACAGACGCTGTATTGTTTCCATTTATAAAACTTTCACTGTAAACTAGCATGACCAGCTATTAGTTGTCATATTACTAAAATATAGAAAGTCACCACATCATTGATATATTATATACAATTCTTTCCGAAACCGGTTTGTTCACCGCATATCGCACAGATCACCATTGAATGGCCTTTCACTTTCGTAATACAAAAAGTGATGACACAGAAACGGTCCAAAACACACGGAGAGATTGTCAAGGAGAGGGTATTGAATAAAAATAAATAAATAAGAATAAAATTACCAATATCTGATCTTAAGAAAATTGCGTTAAAAAAATAAAAGATTTAGGTTCGAGCGGTGACAAGCGCGATAGGTCCACGCCTGGTGTAGAGTCAAACAAAAAAATCAACGACACGTAAAAAAAAAAAAAATAGTCTAGACGGAAAAACTTAGCCGCACATGGCAAGAACAAAAACCAACTCCTCAGGGCATTCCCTAAACGGCACACAGCCAACTGAGTGCGAACACGCTCTCTACAGCACAGCCAGGCCGCTACGCCATGACGAAATAAACCCAACAACTAAACATTGCTAACAAACAGTTAGTAAGAAAACATTAAGAAAAAAAAACGTTTAGCAGAGCCGCTCCCGAAAGACAAAGTTCAGCAAAACAAAGAAACACACACGAAATAAAAAAAAAACTTTTAACTGACATCGACGCCGGGGTCCAGTCCCACGACGCTGAAGCCTGGCAGGATGACAACGTCCAGATGATGCTCGAATCTATGCTTCACTCTGTTCCGCACAGCCACGACGGATGTGCGGAACAGTGGCTGCGCGGAACAAAAGTGAAGAATAGACTCGAGCAGCGATGCGTGAGAAGGTAACCGAGACGTAACATACCTCGAGCTTCATATCGGAAGAGGAGCTTTCGAGGTAGTTACTGCAGTTACTCATACTTTCTCTTTCCTGTTCCTTTCTTCAAAAGAACACATCAGCCGGCGCTAACATTTCATCTCGGGAGAAGACCACTCTTCACAAACGGTTATAGTTGACAAGGAGGCTGACTTCGATTCAACCAGTCTCCGGGCAGAATAAACACAAGTATATTTACCAACACACTCGTTTTTAATGTTAGTCTCTGGGCTTTGCTGTTTTCAAAAAGAGATAAACTTTTGGTGCTATCGGATCTCCGCGGAGAGAGATAGAGCACGGCCGTTTCAAGGACAGGGCGCTCGAAGCTTGGGCAAATACGCGGTATCGTTTCACGCGCGCACGGATGGCTGGTTTCAGAATTTCCCCACATCCCTAACGAAACCGGCCCATATTTTTGTGTGCGTCTGCGGGAGTTTTATACCGCGCCGCGGGTTTTAGCGCGCACGCGGTGTTGTCTTTGCCGGCAGAACTGTTGTTGACCACCGATATTGTAAGGCCGTGGTGTCCTCATCCTCACAGGCAACAGTTCCTTTGCTTTCCCTTCTGCAATACTCTGACTGACTGACTCCTCCTGGGTGGCCATCACTGTTCGCGGCGTCAGCGACCCATTCGTACCATTTCACTCCTCGTGACACAGGGTGCGGGGCTCGCTTTACTGTCACGGGCCGTCCTATCTAACACAATGAGCGCGAAAGGTCGTGGTCATCTGCTGGTTCCGGAAGGGCAGGACGTTCATATAGGCCAATGAAGGCCCCGAATCTATACGACGTCGGCCGATATCTAAACATTAAAACTTTTCACGCCTGCTGGTCTGTTATGAAGTGTTGCTTTCTCTTTAAAACTCCTCCAATGTAGCTTGCCGCCTATAATAAAATGTAACTGATCAATAAATATAACAGGGTGGAACTGTTGTATTTTATTTTTACGTGGGAACATTAAAAAAAGGCAAAACTATTTCCAAGTTTTTGAAGACGCGCAATTCGCAAGTCCGTTTCGAGCCGTAAAAACACGTTTTTGTACGATATTGATGCTTAAATATAAAACATACAAACAAAATAACACATTCTCGACTTCCTTTTCGAGTAGAAAACTATCATATCTACATTTTAACAAAATATAAAAAAATAAAACTGGGTTTTTGAGAAAATCGATTTCAAAATTGGTACTCTTTGGTTTTAGCATAACATTAACGTAATCGTGCTGCAAATAGAATTTTATACAGCTGAGTGATTTTATATTATCTATAAAGAACGTGTTTTGGGCTCTCCGTAGACGTAAAAAGTATCCACGTAACATGAGTAGATCGAAAGTAATTAATTGTCAAAATTCATCAACAATTAACCTGATGAGGGCGTTTTTGACATTTTTACAGAAAAAAAGCAAAGCGCCTAAAATTATTTTATGGCATTAGGGCCTTTTAGCTGTACTTACAGAGTGCTTGAAAAAAGTTTATATAATGTGGACTGAAAATCCACAGCGGGAGGTCGAGCGAAACATACGACTGAACCCGGATGTGAAAAACACTGCTTTCCGCCGCGGCCTCTTTTAAAATGTGTAAGTCGAGAACGAAAAATCCGACGAACTTGCGATTTGTGGCGACTGCGTTTTTAAAGAGAACGCCATAACATATATTTTTTTCAGCGAAATTAAAAGTTCTACCCTTTTTGCCTGCACGATTTGAGATGAAATCACCCATATATAATATACATATATATATATACAGGGTGTTTCACGAAAGGTGAACAAATTCGATATTGCGAAAACTACGCGTCGCAAGAAAAAAGGGCTTGTGTCTTTTTGGTAC
Source organism: Ixodes ricinus (assembly GCA_037355805.1). Taxonomy (NCBI): domain Eukaryota; kingdom Metazoa; phylum Arthropoda; class Arachnida; order Ixodida; family Ixodidae; genus Ixodes; species Ixodes ricinus. The sequence continues at coordinate 58,520 of JAZHYW010029733.1, read as the reverse complement.
TGGGCCAGGGGCCTATTTACGAAAATTATTAAAGTCCGAGATAATTAAATTTTTAATTATTATTGCGTTATTAACTTTTTTAATATTGGGTTTAAGGGCATAGTTTCAATTAGAAAATTGCTCAGCGTCATCAAAAAACACTAAATCAACTAATTGCAGAACGATAGAAGGCACGGGAAGCATTTTATGGCTTTCTGAAAAACCATACGAATTCGACGGGTTTTTAAGTTTCGGTTTGTTATCGGAGCGCATCTCCGCCCTGGCAGCAGCGCGCCCCGTGGAGAGATAGTGCAACCAGCCTCTGCTGCGCTGTCATCGCGCGACGCAGCAGAGGCTGGTTGCACTATCTCTCCACGGGGCGCGGTGCTGCCGGCGCGAGATGCGCTCCGATAGCAAACCGAAACTTAAAACCCGTCGAATTTGTACGGTTTTTCAGAAAGCCGTAAAATGCTTCCCGTGCCTTCTATCGTTCTGCAATTTGTTGATTTGGTGTTTTTTGACGATGCTGAGCAATTTTCTAATTGAAACCATGCCCTTAAACCCAATATTAAAAACTTAATTACGCAAAAATAATTAACAATATAATTATCTCGGACTTTAATCATTTTCCTAAAAAGGTCCCTGGCCCAGGACCAAAACGACACAAGCCTTTTTGGTGCGACGTGTAGTTTTATCAATATCGAATTTGCCCACCTTTCGTGAAACACCCATATATATATATATATATATATATATATATATATATATATATATATATATATATATATATGTAGACAGAGAGAGAAAGATATTGTCTATGCTTACACTTCACTGTACGGGAACGGATGCATAATGTAATCCTTCGCAATATGACCTTTGCTTATTATCTATCGCCGGTTTGTTTCGACAGTTTGCGGAAGATCCTGGGTGAGGTTGGTATTCATAGTATCTTCTAAGCCTCTTTTTTATTGTACACCCTCTGGCACGTAAGATTTATATTTCCGTTTAAGCAAGATTCTTCATGGTATTTTTATGTAATATATTAGTGACAGATGTAATTGATTGATATTTGAACGACGATTGATGATTATTTTAATGTAAAGGGTGAAGTGGTAATGTATTGCATTTACACAAATACTAAACCACCTGCAGCTAAGTACTACTTAGTCTTATTTATATTCTTTATTATATGTTTACAAAAATTGTGTTATCGAACGTATTTTTTCTTGCTCAACAAGCAACAAAACTACCAAAAGATCAAATAAAAAGAAAAAAAAAGCAGGCGAAACAATTGTTTGTAAAAATACTTGAATATCGCGAGACTAAATGGCAATTCGGCTCGCTTAAGGGCTGAACTCAATATCGTAGCGAAATATCAACTGTCAATATGAAGCTTTAAAAGGGTTTACCCACATGGTCTTTCAAAAGCTTTTAAAAAAACAAAAAAAGAACATGAGGCATTGCTTTGGTACACCGTGTCAAGACACCTGACGGGAAATGAATCGCGCAAAAATAGCGGTGTACCATTATTTTTAATTAAAGTAAAAAGTTTTTAATTAAAGTAACAATTAAAGTAAAAAGCAAACACAGAGAAACTTCGCTTCCTATGTGGTTGCTGACAGGAGAACACGTAATCCTGTCTAATTTCGAATCCCAACTGGTAGCAGCGCGTAAAAAACACAAGGGCAAAGGGAGGAATGCACAAGACTGACAATTCCTACACTCTGAAAAAAGTGTATCACCTTGCACCCTTTTGTCCCATATAACACACCTCAAAACTTTAGTTCAACATACAGCGCAGTATAGTCGAACAGACGGCCACAAATTTTACGAGGCGCTTAATAACGGTGTGATATAACTTATTAAATAGCTAAAGTACGTATCAAAGACCAAAGAAAGAAAACACAGGTTTTTCAGTAAAGCCAAAAAACCCGATTATTTTTTTTATTTTTTTTGTAGTCACTAACACGCTACATTAACTATTTTAATAAGTTGTACCACACGCTTGTCAAGCCTCTTGCGAAAGTTAGTACGGTCAGATCGACGTCAGTACGCTGTACCTCAGACTTAAGTTGTATGGTGTATTATATGGGACAAAGAGTGTAAGAATGCACCCTTTTTTAGAGCGTAGACCTCAAATTGAGTATAAATCAAAACAGCCCAAGAACACGGACAAGAACAAGAAGGTAGACGGACAAGGCGCTGACTTACAACTAAAGTTCATTAGTGCTAACATCAACTATAAATAGTGTAACGTCATACCTGTATTTACACTTGATGTTAGCTCGAATAAACTTTAGTTGCAAGTCAGCGCCTTGTTCGTCTACCTTCTTGTTCTTGTCCGTGTCCTTGCGCTGTTTTAATTTTAATCATGAAATACCAATTAGCCCAAACTTCTACCTTACTCAAATTGAAGTTTACCGAGGATCACCTGTGTTGGCTCTACTACCCAAGCCCAAAAAAAGGGCTCTTGCCTTACGACTCCGCCCACTCGAAGCTCGTTAAAAGTGAATAGCGCCATCGTAATGCAGGCCACTCTAGAGAAGTCGGGCACCATACGCTACAGAAGAGCTTTGGCAGGCAGGTGGAACGGTATTTGGCCACGGGCTTCCCAGTGTCTGCTTTTTTGGGGGTGGCGGAGAAATTTCTAAGGAAGTTAAAAATGGGAGCCCCTCAACCTAGAGTGCCTTCATGTGCGCTTCGCATAGAGTGATGCCAACTGCCTGTTTCCCTTTGCCACACCCTCTTCCACCGCCATTTTGTTCCTCACTGTTTCCCCGTTTGCCGGAAAGTGGCCTTTGTGTCAATCGGTCCTCCCATCCGAGGGGGAGAATGCTAATCCTGCCTCCGTGGGTTCCACAACGCTGCTTCGAACTTGTGAGATAAGGTGCTTGTTTCCGGGAGGGTTATAAGCCCCACGGATTATCGCCGAGAACCAAAATGGCTGCTGGTTTGTCCGCGAGTGGTATTACAAAGGTGGCATCACCCTAGCAAAGCGCACATGAAGGCTTCCTACCTCAACCCAAAGAAAGACCGGACAAAAGACCACAAGTGAACCCTAATATGCATAATATATCTCACAATATGAAAAAGATAGCGGTACGGTATGACGTGCCGGCCGTCTTTTCGGTGCCTAGTAAGCTGTAGGAACTTTGCCACAGAGGGGCTGACAGAGTGAGCAAAGGTAACAGATGTTCTGTAAAACACAGAAATAAGCACGTTGATTGTGTAGTAGGAGTGGTGTACCCAATCCCTTTGAGTTGCGGTCGGGTATACATTGGCCAAACTGGCCGATGGGTCAACGACCGTGCGCGCGAACAGGCCCTCTCGCTGCGCTCAACAACGGGATGACATTTGCCTTTACACTGTACCACTTGCATGTATCAGCCGAATTTTGAAGATATTAAGATTGTGGGGAAAGGGGGTGACAAACCGGCAAGAGAACTGTTGGAAGCGTACTTGATAGGAAAGGACGGAAATAATTGTGTTAGCCAAACTTCGGTGTATTTACATAAAAAAAATTGCTTATCTTGAGCGTTGTGGCGATAACAGTGGGTTTATTTACTTTGGTGTTTTTCTTAATTAAACGTTCAGTTGAAGTTCAGCGCTCGTCTTGTGCATTCCTCCGTTTGTCCTTGTGTTTTTTTGCGCGCTACTACCAGTTGTAATTATAAACCAACTCGCCTGCATCTCCACATTGATTCATTTCATTTCAAATCCTTTGTCTGCTGAGGCACAGAATCACTGGCTGATTCTTTAGCTGCTGAATGTTGCCCACTAGACGGAAAAGTGTTTTTTCTTACGCAATGATTTGCACTTTTATTTGGTTGCTCAGACATTCGTCGAGCTCGGCGCCTTGTTTCAGGAAGGCATGGTTCACACTTGCGAATCGGAGGGCGAATCTGCAAGAATTCGGCCGCCGGGCGTAGCGTCCACTGTGCATTGCCGCGGCAGATTCCGCTTTGGCGGCAGCGGATTAGCTGTAAGTGTGAACTGGGCCGAATAGCGCGGATCCGTTTTCGCGTAAATTCTTTCGCGGAAAAAAGTTGTATCTTTTTCAGGGGCATTGCGCAGACTGCGCCCCTCCACGCTCATCCTGCAGAATGACCCACTTTCTTCATGTTAATGCGCGCACCCTGAACGCGCAGGTGTTATGTACTTGTGTCACCTCCTCTAGATCACGCCTTAGCGCCTGCACCTTATGTGGATAGCTGATTTGCGCTTACGTCATATTACCTGTTGAAAGATGTTTTACATATCACGACACCACTCATTCCCCGGGCATCAACCAATGAGGGAGCGCACTTTTGATCCACTTTCGGAAGGACGCACACGATCTTGAGGTCTGGTGAGGTAATACTTGCTATACATTATCACAACCTTGGCTTTATAAGGGGATTGAAACCTCCGCTATTTAAAACTATTGTGTTAGAATTATTAGTACCTAAACAACATACGCAGGATTGGTCGAAACGTTCAAGGTTCAAATTCCCGAGAAATTGCACACTGCGTAAAAATATTTTACCTTGTCTTTATACAAATCAACCTGCAGGTGTTTCTAACTTATCTGGTAGATACACGTGCGAGCGAAAAGACGTGAAAAAAGAAGGGGAAAGGAAAAAAAGCGACATTTCGGGCGCACGCCCTTCGCCAGACTGTGCGAAAACTATGAAAAGCCATGGAGAAGAACGCGAGGGCTGTCGCAACATGACGCCAGAAAAAAACAAGAAAACATCTAAAAGGGTTTAGCAGCAAAAACGAATGGGGAGACAGAACGCTGTTACGAACGGGGAAGAACGTGGGAAATAATCAAAATAAAACAAAAATCGGCATGAAAAAAAAAAAACGCGAGGGTTGTGGGAACATGACGCCACGATAACGAACGAGCAAAGCAAAACAAAACAAAACAGCGAAATGACAACCGGATGTGGCGACGAGAGTCGGGAAGAAATTCGTGAGGATCGAGACAAGAAGTAGGAGGAGGAAAAGGGAACGCGGCGCAGCGTGGGGCGGACATGAGGAGGGCTTGACATCAGCGTCGTAGCTTTCCCGAAAAATCTTCCCCTTTCGCTCGCCTCTTTCTCATACTCCTCCCCTGTTTCCCTAAAAATACGAACCACACGTGACCACTGACTGGTACATGGTTGCGTTTACAAACTGAGTGGCACCAGGTTCTACCGTGGTTCTGTTCATGATGCAGCAGCTGACTGTGCCTGCCGCCTTTTATTTGGTCGCGTAACAATAAATTCAAGAGAACATGTCGAAAATAATCCCCGGAGAAGAGAGAAGAGGGAGGATAAAGGATAAACACAAACCTCCAAACATAGCTAGGTGACTGGTGTGCGTCACTCTAGTCTAGCTCACTTGGAACTTTGCATGAATTGCATTATCACCAAAAAAATGTTTTTAACACTCCGTTCCGTTTACGTCGTGTAAACTAATACCATCGTTCTAACGATGTCCATAACTTCATTTAGCTAGAGGAATATGCTTTACAACGAAATAAATTCAAATACATACAAATCTTGATAGCTATATTTTTGTGCATGCCCGTGTGGAATATTCTGTGGTATGTTTACACAAATTAAGAATACGCTTTGTGGTGTTCTTGGTATATATCGCAACCAACATTGAACATACAGTTCAGTTTGACTAGGGTGGTTCATTAACATGTACCGCGACCAACGTTGAATCAATTCAATTTGACTTGGCAGAGGCGTACCTGGTACGTCTGTACAAGTCATCAAATTTGAAGCCAACGAGACTCCACTTGGATGAAGCCCACTCACTGTTGCAACAAAGGGCCGAAATCCATCGTTTGAGCAGCTCGGTGGCTCTCGGAAATCTAAGAGAACCGCTTATAAGTTCACGTTACTGCGAACTTCAGTACGTAATCCAACAAAGCGTGCCAGTGAACGAAACTCGTCGCAGAAGGTTTGTGCAGCCGTTCGCACTGCAAAGTCCTATCTTGGAATGTTTGGGTTCCCGATTTCTATTCCATCATGAAAACGTATCCCGAACGTTTTGGTGCCAACTTTAACAGTAAGTAGCCGACACGAGCTCACTGTTTGGGAACCCAGCCCAGTGGCGGCGTTAAGTTTGGGAGGCACTGTACCTTATACGATAAGAATGTCGTAAAATACACGAGAATCGTCGTGCCGTCAGTTTAGAGCGCAGCTCTTAGGCGCCCGTTTCCGGCTAGAGCGGCGTCGGCGTCGTCGTCGGTGTAACCGCAAGATCACCCCAAGGTCACGTGACCCCCAAGGTCACGTGACCCCCTAGGCCACGTGACCCCCCCCCCCGAGGTCGCGTGGACCCCCCCTTCCGCGCCTTCCCCCCTCCTCAAGAGCTGCGCTCTAATTTGGCGTTACAGGGAGTTGTAAATGGCTTTCATTTTGTTTTAATCTTCTTTGTTCTTACAGGCCTAAACTCGATCTTGTGCAACCTAACAAGGACCTCTTCGTTAGCCTGTTTCCAGTCATATCTACAAGCACAAGCCGGTAGACATGATAGGTACCTCTGCCGTTCGGGTGAAATGCAGCCTGAGCGCATTCCAAAGCGGGAGCTCGCGCACGCTCCTAATTCACGAGATGACTCGCACTAAAGTCAGACAGCTGAAAGACGACCCCGTCGTTCCTCTATTTCTCCTCTAAACTGATGGGTGTTCGAGATGTTTACAAATCTTTAGCAAGCTTCAGTCACGTGTTCAAATCCGATAGAGCTTCAGATAAGGCAGAAGTCGGTCAAGCGGAGTTGATTTCGTCTAATGTGCACTGATGTTTTCTAGACCCCCTGAAACATTTTATTGTCGCTCATTTACACATTAATACTTTTTGAGTCAACCTGATTAACCAACCAAATCTGTTTGGATAGGGTCAAGTGTAACCATCCAGTCAATCTAACAACAACGTGCAGCCACGACCACCAGCCACAGTTTCCATGCAAAACAAGTTTTTGCTGAACAGGTTTTGTTTTAGAAGAGTTGTTACGTGGTGCCGGGTTCACAGTCTGACCTTGCCAAGTGCGGGAATTCCTCGAAATCCTCTTGTGTGTGTGTGCTCTTTTATGTCCTTTTGTGTTTGGGTTCTTGTAATTTTATGCTTTGGGCATGTATGCTTTAGTGATTCGGGGATGTGTGCGGTTGCCGGCATAGGTTGAAATTGGGGTACACTCTGCAGTGGGTGAGGGAGGTCGTTTGAATTGTGAAAGAGGTCTGGGACATGTATATAAGGCGACGGTTGTTCACTACATTTTAAGCTGTGTTAGAGACTTCGTTGTTCGGTCTTTTTTTTTTTGTTCCTACGTCTCAGGGCTACTCTGGAAGGTTTATGTATATGTTTATTTCATGAAGCATTCTACTTGACATAAGGCATCATTCAGAACTGTTCTGGCAGTAACACTAAACATATGTGCATGGCATTCAAAAGGATACCTGATGACTAGTGCCTCAACACATTAGGCAACTCCGTTTCTTTTTTTTGCATGTCTTTATTGAAAAGCGCGACAGGCGCACATGGTACGACCAGGGCTTCGAGAGAACGCCCCCATCGCCCCAATCAATCAGGTAGTATCACGTGAAAGTGCTATTTGCACATTCAGGTTTGCGACAGATCAGGCATGCATTGGGCCTGGATGCTTATATTGGTGCTTCAAGAAGTCAATCGGCGCCGGATGTTGGTCCTATTCATCTGGAAGCCCTTTGGTAAAAGCAGTGTTGGAAAGTGCCAAAGATATTTTCAGTGCTCTCAGTGTAACGACTAAGCTAGCTCATTTTTCCTCATGCACAGCAATCTAAGATGATAGGCTATCTCTTTTACATTGAAATCTCGTTAATATGGACACATCTATTTCCTTGAAGAATCGTCCTTAATGTGGGTTGTCCATAATAACGAGACATAAATACACGTATTTCCCCAGTTTGCACATGAAAATGGTGTCTATACGGCGAGGTATCCTTAATAACGGTTTTCCATATAAACGAGATAGGACTCTACGATGATGCTTGAACCGCATTTTAATGCTTTAATTTGCGCGATAATTTGAAATCCCCTTTTAGTTGACACACAGCTTGCTTATAACCTACGTAGGGCTTGTTTAATTCTGATAATTTGTTTCCTGTATTGTGTATTGCACTATAAGTCTGTAACCGTCCAGTACATCGGATTTTAACGCTTCATAAAATTATTTTGATGAGTTTAAATTCAAGAAATATAAATGTCTGCCAAAATATTTTCCAAAACAGTTTTTAATTGGTCTATCATTCGTATCTCTCATTAATATTTTGAGTGTTAGAGGTATTGTCATCTGTTACTAATTCGTGAGCTTGCCATCAAAGTTGTCTTCTCGGCAATGGACAATCAGGGTTGTTGTGAAAGTAACATGATGCAAAGTCAGTGGATGAAATAACATTATCATCTTAATATTAATCATCCCATGCAGTAACTACGAGTATCTGGCATAGGAAAACTGAAGCTTGGGTAGGGACACCACAAATACAAAGTTTCAGAGTTTTGTTTGTGCTGTCCCTCCCTGTCACTCAGGCAATGGTTATAATGTCTGTTCACCACTAGCTTGTTTGTATACTCGCTTTGACTGTGTTCATCACTTATTGAATCAAAATGCAAACTTTACCTGAATTTCAAACTCACTTTCTCCCAAAGGGGGCACTTTAGGTCTACAATAAAGACCCACAATCAGAAAAAATCAATCAGAAGGACGGGTAACAAAGAGGTCTCAAAACACAGCAAGCAGCCACCAGGCTTCTTTGAAGGCGTCCAGCCTTCCCTTCACCTACTTGACGTCATTTAATACAATATGGAGACCTGTTTTGCTAGATGTCACAAACATTTGTAAATACACTTGCATGCTGCAGAAGAAATCCGCCTTGAATTCAGGGACAGTGACACAGAGGGATCGAGAATGCAAAGTTTGGAGATATAAAAAATGGATAATATATTGATCACATTATGAATCGTCGTGCAGTACTCCTAAAATGTTTTAATTCTTGTTATGCATCTTATTACAGGCCAGTATCAAAGTAACGAAGGACAAATTACATTGAAGGTTATTAGATAGAAAATTATTCAAACGTTTGCATGGTCCAATATGACAAACAGGGTAGCATAAGCAGCAGCTTACTTACTGCTCACATTATGGACGCCGGGAATATTATACATTGTGAAGCCAAAAAAAAAATATTTCCTATCAAGTAAGTCACCGCAATGTCGAGCAGCCGTTAGCTGACGAAGATTGGTATGGACGGTGTGAATCTCAATAACCGAGGCGCTGCGATTCTCTCACCCAGCGCCCCACTACACACCGTGAACATTCCAGCTCTTCGTCGTATTATTGTAAAGCAATGTTGCAACATACCAAATGAAACAACACAAAACTACGCGGATTAACGACGCCTACGCACTACTGTGGACGGAGAACGAATCCTGCATTGTAATTGAGCTTTTCAGTGGATCGACTCGCTCTTTTCGCCGCTAAGGCACTTCCGTTGGTCTCGAATATTATTCTGTCTTTCAGCCACATCACATAAACAGTTGGAGCACGTTTTCGACATAAACATGCAAAGCGAGCATTTCACGCCATGCGAAACCGCAAAATCGGCGGGAAATTTTAAATACTTTGTTTTCAGTGTTGTCCGGCGCTCTCTTGTTCTAAACAAAACCCAAATAACAAAAACAAACACTTGCAGCGCAGTGTAAGGCAGCGGGCGCCAATAAAAAGACGCGTATCTGGCTAGACTTTCCCGTTAATCCTAACCTGAGAAGCTACGAGCAGCACCGGTTCCCGTTCTTATCATGGCCACCACCACGGAGCGCCATAAAGGAGGAGGGTAACATATTGGAAACGGTGGCACGTTTAGGACAGAATAGTAGTGGGAGAGGCGGCCACCTTGAAAGGAAAGAGTGGGCGTAATAGTAGCCGAGGTTGAGTCTATTGTATAAACGATTTTCTTCTCTTTTTATTTTTTTTTTCTTTTGCGAGAGCGGGAGCAAATGAAACCATACTTGGTGGCGCTGACCCGCATATTGAATTCCCGGTGACCGTTTTCGGCGAAGTGCTCGGAAACATTCGTGGAGATGCGGTCGGTTTCGCCAATATAGTAAGCGGTCAAGGCATGCGCCTGAAAGAATGACGTAAGCTCATGTTGGCACATTTGTAGGTATGGTTGTAACTTGTAAGGAATGTGGTGGTTGAAGTTGGGGATGGAGGACCGACATGCTTGCAGGTAAGGCATCTAGGGGCGGTGCATGATATGGTACCGGGTGATTGTTGTGTGGGGGATTCTGGGCCCCGGATGGAAGACGGCTTTTGACTAAGAGAGATTGGAAGTTGGGTGCGGCGGTAGGCATAGCTTAGAAATATGTTTGGAAGGGTGGAGGTAGCCAGTGGCGGAGAGAAGCTAATGGGTGAGTTTAGTGAAAGAAGGGTGGTATGTAAGGGCAAGAAGGTTGAGGGTTTTTTTGGGTCTGGACGGGGAGAAAAGGGTGTCAGAATTGGAAATGCAGGAAACGTGGTCCAATGCCTTGTCAAGAATGGGCTGAGGATATCTCCGGTTCAGAAAAAATGTGGACATTAAGAGGGCCTGATTATGAAAATCGTCATCGTCGCTGCAAAGGCGTTGGATGTGGAGAAATTCTGAAAACAGGATGGAGTCAATATGGCATTTCGGGTGGAAAAGAAGAGTCCTGAAGGTAGCTGCGTAAGTCGGTAGGCTTTGAGTGAACAAACATTTTAAAACGGCTGTTATCGATAGAGATGGTGAGGTCAAAAAAGGTAGCAGAGGCAAAAAGTGAATGGGTGAATTTCAGGGAGGGGTGTGCATTTTCAATTTGTCAAAGGAAACAATTGACCACATGCGGCCGGCCGAATTCGAGGATGTCATCGCTACTAGCGTCCGTACAAGTCGGAATGGGGAGGGATTAATGTGTCAAAGAGGGACGTCTAAACGAAGCACACAAACAACTTTGTGGACTTCATTGAGAAGTCCCTTTTCTACACGCTCCCCCTTCTTTAGACACAGTGAATTCAATATGCGCGTCCGCGTCATCAAATCTGGCTTCATTTGCTTCCGCTGTCGCAAAAAAAAAAAGAAAAAAGAAAATTGTTTGATCTTTAATCTTCACGCTCAATTCTCTAACGGCTTGAACAAAAGACTAATCTTCGGCTACTAATACTTCCGCTCTTTCCTTTGAAGTCGACTGCCTCTCCCGCTCTCGTTCAGTCTTCAACCTCACGGTTTTCTTCCTGACTCTAGTCTCCACTTCCGGTTGTCGTCTCGCTGTTGTGCCCTCCTCGTTTTGTTTTGCCCGTTTCATTATACTGGAATGATGTTCCGACAGCCCTCGCTCTTTTTTTTTAAATAAAATGTTTTTCCCTGTTTTTTGTTTTGTTTGTAGCAGTTTTTTGTTTCCTCATCTTGTGGCGTTCGCTGCTGCGCCCTTTTCGTTATTTCTTTTTCTCTTTTGCTTTTTTTATTTTCTGGCGTCTTGTTCCGACAGACCTCGAGTTCTTCCCCTTGGCTTCGTTTTGAGATTTCACAAAGTCTGACGAAGGGCGCGCGCCCAAAATGTCACTTATTTTCCTTTTCCCTTCCTTTTGCACGTCTTCTTTCTCAGGAATGACGTTTTGTGACAATATTTACACGCCCGCATCACGCCACCCTTGGTTAAATACCTGTTGCTGGTACCCTCGGCGAATAGACTGATGATTGCAGCTAAGTCTTAACGAAAACAAAGAAATGCACTCCGTGCGATCAAAGAAAGGCTCCTGCGGGCTGCTATTTTAAGCGATGCTGGCGCCGCCGTGTAACGTTTTCGCCACTTTGGGTTGTGCTGTGGGCAGTGCTGCAGGCGTTACCAAAAAAAGAAACGAAATACGTTACTCGTTACTCGCAAAATAAAGGAACGCGTTACCGAGCTACGTAACCTCAAAATAAAAGGAACGGGTGACTGGTACCCATAAAAGGTAATACACGTTACTCTTCAATTACTTTTTTTTTAAATGATTAAATGAGCGTTTTTTTTGTTTTTTTTTTGCTACAGCGTATTTGAACACGGGGACAAAGGGCGTGGGTGTTGGGGCTTTCCTGAAACGGGACTTTATGCGTGAAGAAAAGACACAAACATTTTAATGTATGCGGAATGAGTGCAATAAATAATGACTTGGCGCCTATACTTCGCTTCAGCGTAAGTGCAGACGCAGCCGAAGCCACGAGCTGATGGGACCAATCAAGCAGCGTCAAAAGCGCAAGTCACTGGACCTTTTTTTGTTTACGATTGGTTTAGCGATGATACAACACGTAGAGAAACATGGCGAACACCATGATGGTGTACTGGTCCCATCAGCTCGGAGCGTCGGGTGCGTCTGGTTTTTAAATAAAACGAAGCATAATAACGCGAAAAATAATTTGTACGTATTTTTTCAAGTGAAGAAATAACGATGAAGGTAACTACGTTACCCGATACTTGAAATAAGTAACGCAAGTACGTTATCCGTTGCTGTTTTGAAGCAAGTTACGAGTACATTACTACGTTAGAGAAAAAAAAAGTAACGCCTTTTACGGTACCGCCGTTACATGCGACGCCTTACCGCCAACACTGGCTGTGGGCCACGTCATTAGGGTACGCGAATGTGGAGTAACTAGGAAATGCAGTAGACATGACGAGTTCTGTGACGTGTGAGCATGTGTAAGAGAAAGACGTTCGCGCGGCCGAGGGCGCACGAAGGCTGGGCCCGGAAAGGCGGAGAGCAATTCGTCTGTTTCTGGCGCGGGAGTTTTGGTGACGTCAGAACGACCCCGGGTCCTGATTGGCTATGATTGGAAGGATAGTGGGTAGACCTCAGTGATAGATTCCTTTCCTGGAGGTCTACCCACCATTTTTTTTCAATCAACCAATAGCAGCTTGGCGTTCTGACATCATCTGAACCCCTCTTCAAAAAGCAGACCAACTTGAGCTTCGCATAGATTGCTGGGCTCGCTCGGATAAACGCGTATTGTTTGTTTGTGCAGCCTGTCTTCTAATTCTTGCGGGTAAGCTCTAGGCTCGTTTCTTTAAAGACGCCAGCGCGACACGCACCTTGCGTAATAAAAAATTTGCCATCTCGGAGGAAGACTGACTGGCGTCAATGAGGGTGTAAATGAGTTTCTGGTGCATTAGGAGCTTTAAAACTGTAGATAATATTTTTATTTTCTGATATTTTTCGGTTTGTTACCGATCTGGGTATTTTATTTAATTGTATGTGTAATTGCAAGGTCAAAAACAAAATACACCAGTATGTTGAAAAAAATATTTTGGAGCGTCTCTCTGTCCTCAGAGGCGTAAACTTCAGCAAGAGACGCTAAGCAACATTATACGACAAGCAGCGAACGTCCTTCGGCCCTAATATGGTCACTTGGCGAAAAAGTCGGCCATAAATCCGGCATCTATGCATGGCCAGTGTCAAGGTCAAGTGCGCCGTTGGCAAATCACGGCAGCCGGATTTCTCGGCGACATTTTCGCCATGTGTCCACATTCAGGCCCCCGGTTGGAGAGTAGTTCCGCTTCACCGCGCGGTTCGAGGCTAAGCCGTTAGCCCGCTTGCAAAAAATATGTACCACGGACTCTTAACAGCAGTTCTCCGCGATCGTGTACGTTTAGCGATTGGCGCGCTTTCTCGTCGCGCATATTGAAAACACTCGATAACTTTCTTTCTCGTTCTCCATCGCACGTCCCAAAAGCCATGATGTGAGTGGTTTGGTGACTTGGCAATTCTTAACTCACAAGCCCCCCCAAAAAAACACTAGCTCTGGCCATTGCAAGGCAGATCCTGCTCGATTTCCGGCGTGCAGGTTCGTCTGCTCATCGCGCACCTCGTGCGTTTGCTTACCTCCAAGCGTGCCCACGTGCTTTTGTTTTCCCCCCAACATGAACTAACGAAGGCGCGCGTTTGGCAGCATCGTCATTGCACGTTTCCTATGCGTTCTCTATGTTGCCTCTTTGATTCGTGTTCTAACTCTCGCGTTCGCATTCGCCGAAGACGCATGTTGGATCTCTTTATCGCCGTGTAGTCACGCACATCAAGGAATGCCGAACAGAAATTTAGATTTCGCAAGATAAGGCAACAGAAACGTTGAATGGGACGCTACAAACTTCAAAACATTACTCAAACATCGATATCTCAAACGGATGGCCGTATGTTTTTAAAAGGGCGCCGTCAAGCGAGGAGCATGACGTCACGATCCTCTTGGGCTAATAGAGAATGACGGGATGCGGCCTCGCTTCTCTCATCCTCGCTTTAGTTCACCAGCTTGAGGCAACACCAACTAGAGGAGTAGGCCAAAACATGCCTCCAGTGACGACATGGGTGTAGGCTGACGCGCGTAGCGCTCTAGCGATAGGGTGAAGGCGGCGCGCGGCGATTTTCTATCGTAGCGACGCGGCTTTTTAACTCCATGTGTTTTGTGCGAAATGATATGATATCTGTGAACAAGAAGCTACCTAGAAAACATATTTTACAACACAAGAATATTATAATGGCCTTCAGTTGTCGTGGTGAAATGCAAGGTGACATCGCTAGACAGAGGTGTTCCTGTTTGAAATATACAACTGAACTACATTGTTATAACTAAAAGGCCTGGGCATTGTTAAGATATTTTTCCTAAAATGGCAATATTTGTAGTAATGGGACAAAGAAAATCGAACTGCAGTAAAAATTGAGTACACGTGCTATATTGCTCACTAAATTTCGGCGAAGAACAAATTGTGAGACCAATATTTACAATTTAAAACGGTCACTTCCCGCTTGCTTAAGGTTTAGAATTTTATAGTGCGAGAAATTAGGATGAACATACCTTTTCAAACTAAACTAGTACCGTTCAGTTCGGCGTCGGGTGCACTATGTTTATTCCAAAATAAAATGAGTTATCTGGTCTTCTTTTCAAAGATCCCATAACTTTCCTTCCTTTCTTGATTCTGAACACATCCCGGCCCTTGCTAAAGAGGCGCTCAACGGGTGCGCTGGACGGTAGTGCACTATTCAGGCCAAACAAACTTTCCTTGAGCATCGTACCGGCGTGCGGTCGTATAGCCCTACTGCGTGGTGTACGCTTAAGACCCCAGGCTAGCGGTTGTACTGCACTGGCTAGATTGCTCAACTACAGCTCAGTGACAAGTCACCTGTTGTGGCAGACAAACTTCGGGCTCATAAACAAACACACATACACAAACATTCCTAATGATGGGAAAGTCGTTGAGCCTGGAAAGTGCTGTCGAGGTGTCGGCCTTCCATCGTTCCGTCTCCGTGCCTAGCGGTTGCGTGCAGAAATGAAAGCCAACACTCACCCCGAGGTGCTTGCGAAGGTTGGAGAAAGAGGACCTCCCGGCTGCGTATACTTGTTTGCAGTGTTTGCAGCGAGCGGAGAAGTAATGTCCAGTATATTCGACAAGGTCAAAGTGCAGTCCATAGTACTAGGATCATGTGACGGGCTAGTTTGTTATACATTACAAAATTAAAGGTAGCGCTAAGGACGATGACAAGTGGAAGACACAGACACGGACAGGAGTTGACTCACGACTGATATTTAGCGAAGAATAAAAGGAAAAGGAAAAATAACTGTTGCTTTCTTTCGTCTTGGTTAGTTTTCTTGCTCATTTCGTGTATGTCCTTGCACTTCTGCTTTATCTTCCTTTTATTCTTCACTAAATATCAGTTGTGAGTCAGCGCCTGTCCGTGTCTGTGTCTTCCACTTGTCCTCATCTTTAGCGCTACCTTTAATTTTCTAATGCAATCCATAGCCGGGACACGGTAACATGTACCGTTCAACGCTCTTAATAGCCTCTCATGTGTTTTTTTTCCTTCTTTCTTGTTTTTTTTTATTGCCCTTTCTTCGCTGACAGGAGGCGGAGATATCGATGAACAGACGGGTCCGGTACAACAATCAGAACAGGAGCAGAAGGCTAAACCAACTGAATTAAGTGAAAAAGACCGTTAGTATAAAAAAAGGTAAACAAAGGAGTAAAAAAAACAACACAATGTCGTCTCGGAATATGTTCTGCTTTTCTTTTTAATTTCCTCAACGACGCGCAGAACAAAAGACTCGACCCTAGATCAGGGGATCACGGCCCCTGGGAACGGGCAAGTCGACAAGTAGAAGCATCGCCTGTGGCCCCGGTCAGACAGTGTCTCTACTGACGGCTTCTCGCTTTCGCAAAGAAAGCTATCACCGCGACTGCTCCGGCACCGACGACAGAGGCTCTCGTTTGGCGCTAAACAGTTCACCAGTACGCGTCGCGTGTTTCCGCGAGGTGGCTCCGTCGCTTGGCTG
This sequence comes from Ixodes ricinus, assembly GCA_037355805.1. Lineage (NCBI taxonomy): Eukaryota > Metazoa > Arthropoda > Arachnida > Ixodida > Ixodidae > Ixodes > Ixodes ricinus. The sequence continues at coordinate 42,223 of JAZHYW010029733.1, read as the reverse complement.
AAGTAAAGCTCCTAGATAAGAGCTTCCTAGAAGTAGTGACATTCTTTGAAGCGCCGACTGCGTGACGGTGCAGGTTTTAGGAAGCGAATGGCGGCGCACAGCAGAGGTTTGAACTGAATGCCGCCATTTTGTTTCAGCGGAAGTTGCTTTGTCATTTGTATTGGTTGTCGTTACTTGTAAAAGAAGTATCAAGGGACTTTAGGCTGAAGAACCGGGGGTGTTCGCTGATGCCGGAAAAGGTAAAGACGGGGCGAGAGCCTCGGACAAAAAGGTTGAAATAAAGCATATGTTAAAAGCGCTTTTCCGCGCGATGAAAAAGGAAAAACAGACGTAGAAAAACGTCTGCCCACTTCGCCGGCACATTGCTCGAAAACGTTTTGAGTTCTGTGTTTTATTTTGTCGCGTCTAATGTGGGGCCTCACCTTCGCACATGCATGTTGAACCCGCTGTGGTGTTCACAAAATACGGTACTTTTTCTCGAAAAGTGTCTGTATTTTTGCATAATACTTTTTAGTAGTGATGGGCCGAACTTTGGCCGAATCGAAAATTCGGCACCGAATCTTGGGATTCAACAAAGCCGACCTTTTGCCGAAATTTTAGAGAATTCGGCAAATATTCATCAAAATAATATTTTAGCCAGACTTGAAGTTGATATTTAGTGGGGATTTTTTTGACAAAAAAGGTTTTATACTGTTTTTTCTTAACTTAACTGCAACCTGTAGTGCATATTGACAAAGTTATTACTGAATAAGGTGATATTCTACAAGATAATTGTATTGGTGTCATTTTGTGTGTTTACGGGCAATGTTTCCAGTGCCTCACTGAAGTGGTGTGACTACGAGATTAGGTAGTAGCGGCGGCAGTAGCGCAGTCATGAATCACGATGCGCGAGTTTCGGTTTTGAGGCCTCATCAGCGCAATCCTGCAAATGTGTGTGCATTGTCGAAAATTAAGGCAATAACACTCTGTCCTTACTTTCATTGGGAGTCACCGTTTCGTGCGGGAAAACGAATGCAACGGTTGCTGAGCCTCCTTCAAGGAGAGATAACAATAATATTGTAAATATGCATGTTACTCGACTTGAGTCACTTGACGTCAGCTTTGCATAAAAGTGTGCATCGCATATCCGCAACGTCTCGTTTTTAACATTTAAAATGCCGATTTGTTATGTTAGAACGGACGTTTAGGAGGATGGGATGAGTTAGGAATGTCGGTTTTGTCACGTCGAGCATAATTGTTCTGGGTTTAGTTTTATGCAGATATGTAAAAACCGGAAAATAACGGTAATTAAAAAGCAATATTATTTTGTAATGGCACAAACTACTTGTGAGCCGAAAACATGATTTTTATAATTTCGGGGAGTGCTTTAAGGTACATATCACACAATGTTTCAACTACCTCGTTGCATCAATGGAAATAGCAAATTAAGATCACGTTATCCAGAATGTATCTTGGTAAAATTAGCAAGGTGTATAGCCAACTAGCCCACCAGATGATTTTAATCCAGAATGTACCCTGTCATTTGTCACTGGCGCAGTGGACTGTGCCAATTCCTGGTAGATCTTCTGTTCTTGAAGCAGAAAATATTGAAGAGAATCACATTCGCAAAAGCTTACGAACGTTCCGTTACCGTATCGCATACTGCTCACCTCGCCGTAAACGCACGTTGTACATTAATCTACAAAGGTAACCGCACGACCGCACTGCGTCCATTTGCAATCCATGGCCCCGTCGTATGCTCGCGCATGTGCAGACGTTTTCCGAATTTTCGCCGAACTTCTTTCAAAATGTCGGCATATGCCGAACATTGTCGAATCTAAAGTCCGGCAGATTCGGCCCATTACCACATTTTAGTTTCTTTAAAAAAAAGTAGTTCAGTTATTACTACAGTTGCTTTAAGAAATGTATCGAGTTAGAGTTAAAGGTTACAAAAAAATTTAACGAAATACAGTATCGCGATACACCCCAAGACTGGAACTCTTTCAAACAGCGCGAGAGGACGCGAGTGGACAGCTGTGGTGTGTTTCTAAACGCACTCCACCTTATTGAAGAGTTAATGACCTTAGTGTTCGAAACCTTCCTTGTGTCCAGCTTCGTTCTTGTTGGTTACTCCGTCTTTGTTGTCACGTGATATAACCGCGCAGGTGTAGCTATACTGCGTGTCACTAGTTGATTGCAGTACAGGAGAAGGCAACGCCTGGCGAGGGGAAAAAGGACAAGCAGTAGGAAGGCTGGGAAGGAGGAGAGAAACCTCCTCTCTTCTCTAGCGTTCCTAGTGCTCTCCTTGTTCACCTCGCTTTCCTTTGCCGTCCCGCCTTCCTAGTACTGCTCACGGTTCAAACAGCGCGAACAAAAACACAGGACAGAGAAGATCTACACAGACGGAGCGCTGCTGTGTACATCTTCTCTGTCCTGTGTCTTTGTTTGTGCCGTTTTACCCGTAAACATGCTTCATCAATTAGCCCAAATTTCAACAGTATTACAATTCCTAGTACTGGCCCTTTTTCTCTTCGCTTGGCGTTGCCTTCGCCTGCACTGCACGCAACTAGGGACACGGAGCATAGGACCCAGCTGAGTAACATTTTGAACAGAGCCCATGGATGAAACGAACGAGGTGGACGGTCATTAAGAAAACACGAGGGGCGGGGCGGGGGGGGGGGGGGGTTCGGGTCTGGGTTGTTTAAAGTTTTTGAGTCTTCGCCAACTTGGGGCTTAAAAGAACTAAAAAGATATATGCGCCGCCGTCACACCACCTCGACCGCAAACCCGTCGTCAGAGGACATCAGAGGGAAAGAGAAAGTAAACGAGAGCGTGCATAGCAAAGAAGCCGACTGTCGCAGGAGCCTTGCGAAGAAGCGCACTACCAGTTCAGCGTACTCTTGATGTCGCCCCTCGAAGGGAGAGAGCGAAACACTCTGGCTTTAAGTTATTGGCGGTGATGCTTGAGCCTTGAGCCCCCTTTCTGCACTTTCTCGCATCGAATGTGTGAAGCTAATATACTCGTGTCACCCGAGGGTGCCACCCGAGGTTGACCGAAGTAGCTGTGGTTTTGGTCATCGTTCGGGGCGTGTCCCTCCACACGTCTGGCTTCACCTCTGGTGACGTCTCCTTACAAATAAACTGTTGTGCTTTTCAGTTGAAAGGCTGTTGAAAAAATGTCATTAGACAATACAAAATATCAACAGCTTCTTGTCTAACTGTATCTTGGATATTGGCCCACTTTTCAATAGAAACTCAACAGACATTCGTCCCCCTCCAAGATGCCTTTTATGTTGCTTTTCAACTGAAAATCTAACAGCTTTTCAATGCAAAAGCTACAGCAGCCTAAAGAGAAAAAAAAAACATGTTTGACACCTTCGCTTTTTAGTCGACAATATTTTGGAGGCTTGCTAAGACTTTTCACTCTGTTCTAGATCTGCTGCCGCAGAATAACGTAGAAAAAGGCCCGCACTTTGTTTTTTAATATTTTGAATTTTGTTAGAAAGTGATGTCCTTGTGGTATTTGAACACACTACAAACTTCACACAACTACTCATAAGAAACGAACACAAACACAAATACCATGAACCACTCAACACCTAAATCACGGTCCCGCTGATTGCTCCGGAGCAGTATATAGCCTACATTTTCAAGATATTCATTTGGCCGCTGGCCACCTCAGCACTAATTAAGGTTCTAAGTATTTGATTTCCTTCTCGAGTGTCTGTTGAAGGAAAAAGAAAAGTGTTTTGAAGTTCGCGGACTCTATCTCTTACTAAAAAGCGTTGGTACAACTAAAGGTAATCCGGCGATGTCGCTAAAACAACATCCGCAGAAACGGTTCCAGGAAGAAATGTTGTCGTTTATCTGCATAGCATGACTCAGGACGAGGCGAGTCAAGTGAGTTGCTCCACTTTACAATCGTAATTTTGCTTTTCTTAACAAGTTGACTCGTTTAATAGGGCCAACAAAGTCACTATAGTCACTTCCTTACTGAGACACAGCTGGGCTCGTCTTTCAAGTGCCTTCAGCACGCGCTCCGTGCCTTCCGTCGTGCTTTGACTGCTCGCGCGTGCTCGAGGTGCGCGAGACGCCGAAGCGTGGTCAAGGGTAGAAGGCTCGCCCCAGAGGTGGGACAACTGAAGCTCCTTCCTCGACCCTTCGCCAGAGACTATACTCCGTTCACTCTTGAGCTGAGATCAGAAGCTCCACCCTTTACCCGAGCCTTCTACCATTGCTAACAAAAGAGGGAATGCGCAGGCACGTGCAACCAAAGCACTGCCAAAGTCAAGCGACCTCGCGCTGAAAGCGGAACCTCTGTTCCTTCGCTTAAGAGTGAACTGAGTATATATAGGAACTTGGTGACTTTTGACATATCATAAATATGTACTATGTTCGAATAAAAAGTCAGCAGAAGGATCTGTAGCTTCTCGATTGACACTGGCTACAGAGAGCCAACTCAATGTTTTGAACACGAAGTAAACATAACGTCTGCAGTCTTTCTAATGACACTGTCAACAAAAAGTCATCGAAAAAAAAACGTAGAGGTAACAGAAGGTCAACAGCTTTTCTTTTGACTCAGGTTGAAGAAGCTGAGCACCAGCATTTCAACACAAAATAAAGAAACTTTCTGATGACCATGTCAACAGAAAGTCAAAGTCAAAAGAAAGTAATCAGAGTCAGAAGAAGCCAACAGGTTTTCAATAAAATGTCAAAATCATTTTTATGGGGGTCATGTCACCTTCAGAAGCTTCCTATATACCTCCATGCTTTAAGACATGCAAGGCGTGATTTATGTTTACGGTTCTTGCTTATGCGGCCGGCGGAGTGATAATGAGATGCATGCGTATGTCTCCATATCTAATGAACTATGGAAAATTCATTTGGCCTTATGGTTGATCGGTTGGGTGATAAAAACACCTATTACATACAAAAAACACTATAACGGACGTTTTGAAATTGCGCAAATAATTGTCTGAATCGGTTTTCGCTGACACCGGAGAAATATATTTACCTCGATTATGCTATACTTTGTTTCTGCTTCAATCCAGACGCAGCCGACGGTATTCGAGCTAATGGGAACGATCAAGCAGCGCCAAAAGCGCGAATCACTGGGTCATTTCTGGTAATGATTGGTGCAGCGATGACAGAACGCGTACGGAAATATGTCGATCACCCTGAGGGAGCACTTTTGACGCTGTCTTATTGGTCACTTCAGCTTGTAGCGTCTATGCGTCTGGACCAAATATGCCGCGAAGTGTACCAACTGCACCGTTGACTATTAACCTATGTGGAGCGCAAGTTCGTTTGCTTCTTTTTGCAGAAATTGTGGCGACGTCAACACGTCCAGTTTTGATTGGCTTTGATGGAAGGATAGTGGGTAGACTTCAAGGCTGCCTGCTTTGATGTCTACCCACTATCTTTTAATCAAATCCCCTGAGAGCTCGGCGTTCTGACGTCACCACAACACCTGCAAAAGAAGCAGACGAACTTGCGCTGCGCATACCACAGTATTTGCCGTAATCCCCGAGCAGAACACCGATAAATAGTTTACTTCCTTAAAATTGATTCACCAGCACTCGGAAGACATTTTCTACGGAGAAGGTGACATAAATTTTGAGGAAAGGACTTTTTTTTTTTTTAGTGAATAGAGACTTGTGAAGAATCAGGATTTTCTTTTCAAGATTGCAAACTACAAAACTACACCACAAGATAGGAAAAAAACCAAGGTCTCACATTAGAACTATTTGGTTGTGTGATTTTCTTAGCCCAGTAAAATACGGAAAGGGATGTTGAAGCTATCAAGAAGAACTTAAAAAAAAACGCCCAAGATTAGCAGGCGACGTCTTGCTCAAGAAGTTAACTTCTTTATCCAGCGGTAACTTTGCGCATTATTCACCAGCTCGTACTCAATCTCACACCTTTTGTTTAAACAAATATATTTGTTTTTACACATTTTAATATTTGGGGTGTTCTTCCTGCCTCTAGCGTACACATAAATGGTTAAACATATCTCAACGAAAACCTCTTCGAACACTGATTCTTCTGAAACAGAAATCCGTAGCCACCCCCGTTTAACATTTTTCAGCCAAGGATAGCCTTTTCCGTCCAAGACAACCCTTGGCTTATCGCTAAAGTAAAATTAGAAGTTAGAAGGCAATCACGTCTCATTTCATGCACTACGCTCGCGCGCACAGACTTCGTCAACTCAATGTAACTACATTCAAGCGCTGTAATCAGGAGTGTAAATATAATTGTGGCAATCGCCTTTATCCACTACATATTGCAGCGTGCGAAGAGCTCAGTCAGTAGAGTGCTCTACTCCCACGCCGCCGGCTGGGGTTTGATCACCGCCAGAGTTTGTCCTTTTAAAGCGAAGTTGTTTACGGCTAGAGTTCTGTGGATAGTTCGTGTGCGTGAACAAATACTTTACTCTCGCACCGCCGCACGCGCCGCATGCGCATGCTCCCTGCATAAAACATTCAAAGTAAATAACCAAAATAAAGCATTGACGAACACGCGTACAAGATGCCATTTGTTTTAGGTCTTTGCTTTAGAACAGTTACTGCTGCAGACGCCGACACGTGCGGCGCGTAGAACACCATTCCTTGCATTCTCCTTGATGCTTGGGTAATTTAGAAATAGGTCTATATCACTTCTCTTCTCTCGTCCAACTGGGGAGGCCGTGTATAGTCCGGACTCCCGAAGAGCAACGCGCCTGCGAAGGGCAACGGCGGCAACGGCCACGACAATGTCAGCGGCGGCGGCGGTCAGCAAACACAATCGATGAAGATCGTGCACAAACCGCCAAGCGCATACGGCAAACCAGACAAGACGACGAACCTCGCGAGACGGAAGACGCATCCAAAAGACGCAGGTACCATGCTGTTAAATTGTACAACTTTAACGGAGCATGCGCTAAATTCTGTGTCACGTCTCTGTCATGTGCTAAACAGCTTCGCTGGTCATCCACCTTCACAGAGTGGAATGGATCATAATTTTATCTCTCTCTTGTTTTCAAAACTCGAATGTTCCAGATGACTCGAAAATCTTGTTTGCTCGAGCTCGGAAACCTTTAAATACCCACGCGCCTATAAAAAAGAAAAAAAAAAGAGGCTTTACATGGCTGGTTGAGGCGATCGTTCTTCCATGGCAGTCAAACTATGTCTTTGTTACTTTATGTTCCACGGCACAGGTTCGTCACATTAAACGTTCATTTTAAGTTCTATTAACCAAGTTTATGTTTTTATTCGAGACAATATGAATCTCGCCGAGGGATTCACTGTCGCTCATTCCTGTTCCTCGTGCTCTTTTTGGTTTTGGTTTCGTCATCCAAGCAAGGCGCACGAGGAGTGCCTGTTCACCAAATAGACAATGAGTGAAGATACTCAGAAATTAGCTTTTCTTCTGGCCCAGCCACAAAAGTATACCTCTTGATATTTATGTTCCCTGATCCGATCATAATACGTCATGCGTGAAAACAGAAAAGGTAAAACTCAGACTCACCCTGTCGATAATTTCCCGCACCATCCCGTTCCAGCGTCCGTCCCGGTTCCTGGTCCCATAGGAGCCGTCCCTGACCAGGCGTAGCTGGTAACGGAAGCCCAGCAACCGAGACATCTCGCGCACCAGGTCGACGCAGAAGCCTTCGAAGCGGTCGTTGCCACTCAGTCTGGATGCCGACTCTTTCAGCATCACGTAAGGAGCGTTCTGCGTAGCGGTTGTTTCAGAGATACAAACGTGAACACTACTTTGTTTTTAAAGTGCTATAATGCACCAAGATAGCACAGATTTTCTCGCCAAAATTTGGACTTTGTCTGGAAATTTAAGGCCTTCGAATTTCCGAAGAACATCATAGGTTAAGCGAAACCTGACCTTCTTTTGCCAGAGTCTGGATATCTTGGCCCTAATTCGCCGAACAAGTGCCACAGTTAGGCTACACCGCGCGTAGTTTTGCTGTCTCATATCTACGGGCCTAAATCATCAAACCAGTGCCAAAGTTAGGCTTCACTTTTGCTTCTTTAGTTCTCATGTGGCAACATTGGGCCTAAATTGGGTGGTGTGTAAGTTTATACTGCCTACAACTTAGGCTGCCTCAACGGGCGACGAGTCCCCCAGCTGTAGATGAGAAATTTAGCCAGTGCAGTACAACCGCTAGCCTGGGGTCTTTAACGTACACCACGCAGTAGTGATACATGACCGGACGCCGCTACGATGCTTATCCAGATCGAAACGGGCAGGGGTGGGTATTGAACCCAGGATCTCTGAATTCAGCAGCGCGAGCTTCCGCTAACATTGGGCCTAAATTCTCCAGCAAGTGCCAGATTTAAGCTGCACTGCTGAGTTTCGTGGCATCTATGGCTCAGGTCTGGAACTTTGGCAATTGTCTGATGACTCAGAGAAAAGCTACACAAGCGCCAAATAAAAGTGCTAGCTGTCGCTAACTAGCGCCTGAGAGCAAAACCGTCTTAGATCCAAACTCGGCCCATAGGACAGCAAAGCTTGTGCCAAGTTCGGCGTTTCATTTGCGTACTTCCCGATCTTTTAGCTGGTGCCCTCGCCCATTACAGTTCTGCAGCGCTACATTAAAAAAAATTAATTAAATAATATGGGCTAATTGAAGAGTTAAAAATATTGGCAATAAATGGAAATTGTGATTATGGGGTAATACAAAGTTTTTTTTTCTTCTAGATCATCTTCTTAATGTAATAAACCCATCTACACACCGTAAGCACCGGCCCTTGAGACTAAGAAATACGATAGTGCCTTGCACTTTTGTTTTGTATTAAAAATGTAAACAAATAAACATTCAGATACGACTTTCTTTCCTCTAAGATATCTCAGGAAATGAAGCGTGCCCGATGTTTCGCTGCGTTTTAACTTTACGTTCGCCTACCTTTACTGTGTCCCGTGCAGACGTTATTGCCAAATGTAAGCACAAACGGCTACATTTCCCAGCCTTCTGTGAACGGTGAGGGGGAAACTCGTGGTCACCTAGCTGACGCAACACCACCTGGAATAGTCAAGGCCTGCAAACGTCCTAGTTTTCCGCATTGGAAAGTCATCAATGTCGGATGACTCCAACTCAGCACTGGGATTCAGGCTTCATGCCGAGTGTTCTTGGACTCGTTGATTGGACACAACGCCCTGCCGAATGCCGATTCAGCCATCGAGCGCAATCTATGTATGATCTCGGTTCCACTGTAGCGAAGTCAAAATTATAGTAAACTGGTTTTGACTATTCAAGGTGGTGTTGGCTGAAAACACCAGCCTTCGTCGGTCGACTGCGGCCACTTAAAACATCAGCCTCTCTGCCTATGAGAGCCCCCTTTATGTCACGCAGATACCTAAACAAAAATAAACATATATGAACATTTATTTTTCACGTTAATTACCCCGATAGAAACGCCAAAACTTTAGACGATACTAAAGAAACCTCAAAGCAAGGTATATAAAAGCTCTCCACATTCCTTTTTTTTTTGCGTTTTATTCAATGCTTACTTAGTTTTCAGTTTTGCATTTTCTAAGAATTTACATACCGGATAAGTCAATTTATAGTGGGGATACTTTTCAACATTATATCATCAAAAACCATTAAGTTTAATCTAGTATTCTGATTAAATTCCATATTAAATTCTGGCCCTCCTTTATATTACCGTTGAACGTGCATTCCCTGATTTCAGTCTTAGGTTCGTGCCATTCCCCGACAGGTTATGTTAAATTTCCTGACCTATAACTGCAGAAACATTCCTGGCCCGACTGATTACAGTCGTTCTATTCGTGTTATTTTATTTCACAGCCACGAGATTCCAGACAGCCCTTCCATCCTTCGGCCGTGTTTTTTGAAGTAAGAGGAACGCGATGTTTGTCTGCTTCACTTAATATGGCGTTTCATGCGCTCATCCTATCGTGTTTATTATTTACTATGCTCGGTGACCTAAAAGTCATCTGGTAAGTAGTACTAAAGTTCACCTTTAATATGTGCAAGGCGCCGAGCGGTTAAAGTCAAAATTAGGTTCTTGGATGCTTGATTTATTCAAACGGTATGCAGTTGAGGTGTTTGCACAACTCTGACATGAACAAATTCTTGGCGTAGCGAAAAAAGGTGATTTAATTAATTTTAACCGCATCTAATGTGAGCGGGTGTAATCCTGATGAAATAAATTAGTACTTCCAAATTTTCGTGAAAAGAGTATGTGTACGTTGCTGGCGCTTGCACAGTACTAATAACATGACATTATTACACCGTATGCCCGGAAACCAATGCTAGACAAGAAACTTAACAGACATTCCAAATTCGAGTATTTGTCCTTGTGGGTATCATCAAAGGAGGATTTCGCCAGTAGTCGGAAGCGTGGTCGGAATCCAAACAAGACAGTCCCAATCCGAACCAGGACGACAACTAATGTCTACAAAGAAACTGGCTCCGTCTTTGTCCTTCGCTGTTTGCTTATCAGTCTAATGCTCTGATTAGCTAGTAGGTCTAACATCTCGGCCGAGAGATAGAAAACAAGAATATCGTGCCCTGTCTCGGCGGGAATAGACAGGGTGTACTTAGAAAAGTTGGGCAGCCGCGTAACGCGAGAACAAGAGCCGAGCTCATCACGCAAGACAATGCATTACAGTGAGCCAAAGAAGGACGAAGCCAAAATAAAAGAATAATGAAAAGAGTGGACCTAATTTGGGGCTGAACAATAGGCGATGTGCATAAAAAAATGCCATTTGACACAATAATACCGAATGGGGAGGGGGGGGGCGATCCGAATAAAACATTTCGTGAAGAATAAAACAATCAGAACCGGAATGCCCCAGGGATAAGAAAAGTGGAAGGTTTATATCTAGGAATGTTCGTCTTTAGGCTTACGTGTCTTGAGGTCAAACACAAACCAAAGAGGAGGAAGAAAAACAGACAAATGTTTCCAAAGACTCCTACATAGCAACATCACTATTAAGAACCGGAAGTGGCAAACACTTCTTTGAAGGTTCTGCGATATTGCCGCAGTTCAGAAACCACCAAACTAATGAGGCAGTGTTCTGGCAGTCAGCGGACAAAACGAACGTTGACACTCACAATGAGCGTCGTAATCTTGAATGTCTTGTTTTGAAGCGTTTCCATGATTTCCTCTTGGACCATCGACGCCGTCCTCGTTATCTTGAGTCCGGACTCGGGTGACCAAGATCCTATCTGTGAAAGCAGTGTGTGAGGAAACAAGGTTAATGAATAACTTTTTCGGTAGCTCACCTACTGGCGTACGTTTCTCTTTTCTTTTATTGCGGTATATTGGCGCAGACGTTTTCTGACTTCCCACCCCATAAAACTTCTAGGCGCAATTTTGTATTCACTCCACCTGAAATCGTTTTTAATTTACGTCTATTCAATTCTCAATAATATTCCCATTTCAAATGCAACAAGGGACTAAAAGCGGTTGTCAACTTTCAATCTCATTCGTGTTGCTCGGAAGTGAATGTTGAACATAGGTTGACCGACACTTTACATTTTTTAATAATTGCAATTTCCTTTTATTATTTTTTCCACGTACTTTCAAATTTTTCTCTTTGAGGGTCTTTCTCTCTTGTCGTCTTGAAGTACAGAAAGGAAGCAAGAGAAATATATAGTTCGTTAATGAAACGTAGAAATCTGCATTGTAAACTTTGGACCACATTATTAATTTCAAAAATACAGCAACATTGGTTTTAAAAAAAAAGTATTTCTAACTGTATGCCATATCTGAAATAATTCATTTTGACCACTTAAGTAGCCTGAGAGAAGCACCTCCTGATTTATTTGATTTTGTCAAAAAACTAAAATGTGAGTATTTTGCATATTTTTAAAGCAGGTGCACACCAATCTTCAGAGCCAACCAGTAACCTTTAATTCGAACGGTCTTTCCATTCATATTTATCAACGAAAATTATATCTAAGTGTGAGGAATACTGGAGAAATATAATACCGAGAAAAGAAGTCGGAGAATGGTCGGAGCCTTATTGCAGTGTAAGAAGGTTTAAGTGAGCACTTTCATTTGGAAGGTTGAAAGCTAAGACCTTGTAAGAAAAAAAAGAACAAGATGTGACTACAGAAGACCGTGCAACGTTATATTCACTGCAAATGAAGGTTCATTTGCGAGTTGTCTGCATGGCCGTGAATAATTAAACGCTTAAATAACTACCTTATAGTCCTACGAGGCACTCAGTGCAGCGTATGATTTCTGTGAGACTTTAGAACCAGTTACTTTTCGTTTCAGTCAGTGGCAATGCTTTCTTTTAATAAGGCGTAATTTTTTTACTGTAGCTGGGGGCGAGAAAACTTGGAAAGCCTTGCCATTTAGTGAAGAAAGAAATTATTGGTTTTCTCCTTTGTCTATTTTATGTCTATCTTCAAAGTTGTGCATCTTTGTATAACGTGGGAGATGTCAGCAAAGTAACCACAACATGATCCAAATTGGTAGTAAGAAACTAACCTATTAAAAATACTTCAGTATTTCGTACGTCCGTTTCAAAGCTTAGAAAAATTCTAAATTGAATTTTACAAGATTATGTTTCTATTTGCCGTTCTTTCTTAAAAATTGAACGTTTTCATGATTCTTCTTTTTAAACACTAGCGTAAATCAACTTTCTTCCAGAATACTGAACGCGAGCTTGTTCTTTCAACGGATCAACTTAAATTATGTACCTTCAATAAAATGCTCAACTGAAAAACTGGTTGATGACTATTTTAAACAAAACAGCAGATTTCCAAGCGACCAAACACTGAAGCAAAACCCATTTAGTATTGCCGTTTGTTGCACAGTTTTGACCTCTAATCTTCAATTTCCATGGTGCCTGCTATTTCTCCCTATGAGAAACATAGGCTTTCGTGATTTAGATTTTTTAATGTTTATAACTTCGCCAACTATTGCCTTAACAGTATTCGCAATTCAAGAGGAGCCGATGTCCAGCGGAAAGACTCGAATAAGAAAAGGGGACAGCTACTATCTTTACGATTCCGCAGCAAAAAGCTAGCGCGTCCTAGCAGCCGAAACGCAAAACATTATAAAGAGGTTTAAGTCACGTCGGTCGAGTTATGAAGAATAAGCTGGAACATTCTTTCCCTCACTGTCGTTTCAGTGGGCGGTCAAGTGTATACAAAGTGCTTCCGGAAACGCGGGCAATGTCGTTCTTGCAAAAACTTCGCATCGCACTGAAACAAGGTTGATGCCGTAGTGGTTTGTGTGATAGGTCCCATTATAAAAAATTATTTGCGCTCAATATAATTGTGTAATTAATTAGCTTTGAGTAATTAAAATGTTAATTTTTGATTTTAATGCGATGTTCTCGATTATAATCTTGCTGGGTATAATCGAAATCTATTAAATGCACCCACATTACACATGAGGCACATCACATAAGTCACGCGCAGCATTTGTCGGCGTTCCAAAAACTGCTCGGTGCGGACGTGTTTCTCGGCTTCGGTTTCTTATCGGAGCACATCTCAAGGCGAGCAATTCTGCTCTCCGCGACCAAAACGCGCCACACACGTGCGACGCGTGGCGACGCACGTACGTTACGCATTTTATACCCCTGTCAGATGGGCGTCTGGAAGGCCTTTGGATTAGATGTCCTTCAACTCAAATGTCACTTAGGTGGTGTCAGACGCGCAAGCCAAATGTCATTCGGGTTGAATGACATTTGCTATCAACGGAGTGACAACAACTCTGTTAACTCCTCAACTACCTACACTCGCTGACAGTGATCCCGGATGACTACGATTGACTACTCTTATATAAGTATTCATCAGTTAGAATAAAGTTTAAAACAACTTAAGAAGCTCTCTGCTTACTTCAGAGGGACTTTAGCGTCTTTTTTTATAAACATATATATATATATAAATAAATAAATAAATAAATAAACATATATATATATATATATATATATATATATATATATATATATATATATATATATATATATATATATATATATATATATATATATATATTTATATAACTGGGAAGAAAAAACCTTCGGTGAAAACAGCAACAACGGACGATTTATTCTTCGACGTTTCGGCCGGAGTCCGGCCTTCGTCGAAGGCCGGACTCCGGCCGAAACGTCGAAAAATAAATCGTCCGTTGTTGCTGTTTTCAGGTTTTTTCTTCCCAGTTATATACCCACGCCTTCGGCCTCCCGCCACCATACCCGTTGTATATATATATATATATATATATATATATATATATATATATATATATATATATATATATATATATATATATATATATATATATATGTGTGTATTTATTTATTTATTCTCGCGTGCACAGCAATCACGTCCTCATTTGTTCCTTCCTGTTCGTATTGGTCACTGCTCATCACTGTGCTATACGTTCTCCTTACCTCGTCGCTCTTGCTCTTTTTGTGTGTGTGTTCTTCGTTCTTTTTCGCTTGTGGTATCGTTTCATAGTTTAGTCATTAATTTTGCAGTGTTCGTTTGTATTTCGCTTGGAGGGCGAGTATACTGGCCCTCCAAGCGATCGGCTCCACGTTTTGCCGATGACAGGGCAGTTTGGTTTGGATGGCAGCCAAGGAGATTTGCTGCTGCGCGTGAATAGAAAAAGGAACAGCAACCGGAGTCTCTGGCGGTTCCGAAGGCTTCATTGTCATCACTACCGGAATTGGTGGGGCAAGCAAAGCAGACCGAGCAGACGAGTAGCCGGACAGAGAACAAACTCGCAAGCCGAGGAACTATGAAGAGTTTTCGCGCAGGAACATCATTGTTGCCTTTAGAGCGGCTCGTACCATCACGTACCAAGCAAAGTTGCTTCGCTTCCAAAAAAAAAAAACACAAAAAACACGCGCAATTGTTAATAAAATTTACATAAACACAACCCATAATATTATTTACAAGAATAATGGCAACACATCAGCAATCTTGTTTTATCGAGCCATTTATTATGCTAAATGGGGGACCGTTATCTCCAACAAATCGAAAACTCGAGTTGCAATAAACATCTTCTAAATGACCTTCGAGATGTTCTCCGACACTTGGGACACCCGAAAGCTTGAATGACCTTTGGGAATCTCGAAGACCTTTCGCCTCAATGACATTTAAGTTGACCGTCTGACAGGGGTATAAGACGCGACGGGCAAGATCGCCCGAGCGAAGATGTTCTCCGATGAGAGAGCCCGGTGAACATTGCATGGAGAATAACCGAAATGGTAAGTAATATAATTAACTCATACAGTTTAATTAAACTTTTACTTCGTTGTTTTATGCCATATGTTGTGATTTCAGTTTTATATCTAACTAGAATTAGGTTCCCCACGAAAATATACACTCTCCGAAGATACGATGGTCATTAAAATATTAGCGAACCGTTGTCCGCTTTTTAGTTGCGTCATTTTTGAAACAGAGTGAAAAAGAGCTCCACTCCTTATACATAAAATATGCGTAAAATGCTGGAAACGTGCACGTCTTCTTGACCTCCTATTTGGATTGCCTAAAATATCATATATACATATACGCATAAACAAGTCTTTAAAATAAATAGTCACCCAATTCGTCCTCAGATATTAAGCTAATTAATCAAAGTAATATTTTCCGTTGTTAGGTAGAGTGCGGGCTTGTGAAACGTTAGGCGTACGTAAAGTAAACTGAAAATTTGTAGGTGATTATGAGTACCAGCTAAATTAGGCAACCTTAGAAACATGCAACGTGCATCATTCTACAGAGTCGCCAAGACTGTATAGAGCGACGAGCCCCCAAGTATTTGGTGTGCCACCAGCCATCTTGTTTGCGCCAGCGACTCAGCGCTTAGTATGACTGTGTAACTTCTTTCTGCTCGAGCTTTGAACGTTACGCGAGCTTTAGAAGCTATACGTGGGCTTTATACACTCAACTGCCCATTTGGCACCACGTGATCCCGATCACTACGGATAATCGATCGAAGAGATGCAAGGGTGGTAATGAAAGGTAGGAGATTTGTCGGTGATGCGACCGCGTGGCTTCCACTCCCGTGTTAACTAAACGATCGATCGTGTTTGTCATGCCGACGTCGACGGTGCCGTAGGTAAGGCGCACCAAATGTTGGCATTGTCGGGACGTTACTCCGGTCCTCCGACCTAAATAGGCCAAAGCCAGCGGCTTGCTCTCGTCTAAGCCAAGAGGCACTTGAAATACTTTTCAATCGATCACATCTGTTAGTCTCGGAGCTCTCTATTAACGTCCGGCCAGTAGCGAAAGTAGACATTTTCAAATATTTGTAATGCATAAAACATTCTAGATAGCACGCGGTGCCTCACTGAACAATATTTAAATCCGCCTGACGTAACAATTGAGAGCTCAATGGTTGATATACTAATCCACCAAGCACCTTACACACACAAAAATAAAAACATTGCATACAAGTCGGTGTTAAAGAACAACTGACGTCAATGTTCACATATGGTAAAATACACTTTTAAAAGCACCTTATTTTTATATATCTCGCGCTTAAAAAATTTTGCATTCTTTAAGAGGTGCATTTGATCCTTTAGAATTCGCGGAACGGAATAATCCCGCATATGGAAACTCTTGCCAAATCCTGAAGATTTGCGCTTCAAAGATATAGAACCTTACCGTAATCTTTAACGAAACGTGAGTGGGGTATTGCGAGCGATACGTTAGTGGTCACACTTTGGAGAAAAAGAAATAAACATTACTATGAATTTTAATGACCGCAGAATCTACATATACTAGGCAAGCGGCACAATCTAAAGTAATTACCCATTACCTTATTTTGCAACATAAATCTCAAATAACGAAAAAAATATCTTCAAGTGCAAACGACTTTGCGTATGTTGAGCGTGATGGTATAAGCCGAGACTGGGCTGGCGCACAAAACACTGTAGGCGCTGAGAAAAATGGGTTATACAGCGTTTCAGGCACCCTTTTTTACGTTATACCATCACGTTTAACATGAATTTTTAAACATTTTTATACACACCGGAAAAACAGAACATCACCTGGAACGTCCACGCATCGCGCTTGAGAATAAACATACGTATTCACTAGTTAGCTACAGGTGGATCTCCACCTGTGCCTAACTGAAAGGAATCTCTCACAAGAGGCGGAAGTGGCCTGCTCACGCTCACCTTTCTACTTATACTTACTTGCAAATGTCGTTACGGAGTAATCCTGTCACGCTGATTAATCTTTCATTATTCATTTCAGGTACCCCGCAGCGCCCGTAAGGGCATTATAGTGGACAGGAATAAACAAGTGAATGATGCTACAGTCAGAGTGTCAAGCTGAAATTTTAATCGGTTTCGTTCCGGTTCGGGTTCACGGCTTTAGGTTCAGTTACGGTTTAGTTTCAGGGACCAAAAATAACGAAGCTAACCGGTTCGAACCGGTTTGAACCGCTAAATTGATCATATATGTGCAGGGTTGTTTTGGCTATACGAAATATTTCCGCCGTGAAACGAGCAACTTTTGCTAACTTAAACATCGCTCAGTAATAAAAAAAAAAACATTAACCTAATAAATTACACTTTTATAATGTTAATAAAGCTACATAGTACCCGTAACGAGTAAAGAAACAACACTGATTTCTATTATTCCCTGGCGAAGAGAAAAATATCATGTGCGTTTTCCCATTGCAATACACGGGAAGACTGTAAAAGTAGACTGCATGGTTGCTGTCTGCTTCAGTTTGCAACCGGAAGTCCCGTAGACACTTGCGCCAGCTGAGCCTCTGGCGTTTTTTTATAAAACCTCTATGGTTCAAATCTTTCACTTTGGCAAAAACACAACCCCTCCTGCCTCTAAGGAGTACAAATAGTATGGTCCAAGCTGGAAACCGGAACAGTGGCGTTTCTCGTGGTCCAGAAGTACATTGCCCTCTCTTAAAAATACCTGCGCGTCTACCTATCCGTAAAACACTCGGAAGAGCCTCTCTCTGTGATCTACCACATCAGCTCAGGGAATGATGAGGTGGAACATGCTCTGCGGCATTACGCAATGCAAAGTGTCATGCATGCAATGAGTAATGCCACAGCGCAGACTTCATTTTTACGTCTTACCGGATGTTTCGCCGCATCATTCGCTGAGCAAATTTCCTAGATCGCAGAGATTGGCTATTTGAGTGTTTTGCGTGTAAGTAGATGCGCATGCATTTTTTTAGAGTATATACTGAACGAACCTTGACGAAATAAACAGGAAACATTTAAGTGAATTGTACAAGATAAAAATAAATAAAATGAATTGGCCTTTTTTATTACAAATACTCTGCTCTCTGGCAAACTTTATTGAAAAAATATTGCCTTTTTTTCTTTGTTTTTCATTTTGCTTTTGTGACCCTGAAATTCTGAGTTTTTTGGATAAATCTGAACTCTCGAGAATTTTACCGGCGAGTGTTTTTCGGAGTTCATCGGATATTTCCGAAAACACAGGACCTTGCAGTTATGAGGTATATATTTAAGGTCGTCGGCCCCTTATATTCGTTGTCGAATCTTCAGTCAGTAATTAAATATATTTCTATTATCATCGATATATTTGGCTGCATGAAGTTCACGTAGCCGACCTGCGGAAATGAGATTTTTTGTTCGCTGTTTGGTAGTATTAAACATAGGGTAGCGGGATATACCAAAAAAAGGACATTGTGCTCACATGATAGGTCTGAAGGTAAATAAACTCAATCTTGCAGAGAAAAAGATAAAAAATTGCCATGGCTTAGCTCGGCTATGCCAGGATATACGTAGCGTGAGCTTATGCGCACAAAATGAGAGTCGCTATCAAGCGGCTGCGGTGCAGCGTCAGACTTGGCTACGGCGCAACGGAGGCGCACAGCTGGGCACGCGGCGGCGCCAGTGCGTCTGCCGCGGCTATGATGTCACTACTCTGGAATGCGCAGACCGGCGAAGCGGGCGAGGTAGCCCTTCAGGGCGAGGCGGTGGCGGCTGCGGCGAAGCGCGCGGCGGCAGCTTCGCGTGGCTCTCATAATGAGCCGTACTCATTATGAAAGCCACGCGCCACGCGCGGCCATGCGCCACGCGCGAGCCACGCGCGGCGGCGGTGGCTTCTCCGCCGCCGCCGCGCGCTGCATAATGAGCACGGCTCATTATGAGAGCCACGCGAAACTGCTCAACCTCGGCCAGTGTAGCTAACGCAACAAAAAGGCAGGACGTCGTTCTATCTATTTTCTGTCTCTTCTAAATTTTTGCGTTTCTTCTCTAACCCAGTCTAAGGTACCCCAGTTTAAGGCTAATCCAGCATGGTTAATATACACCAGCTCGCCTGCCCCCTTACGATATTTTCAATAAATGGTATTCTTCAAAAGACTCCCATAGACGATGCCTTCTTGCAAAAAGAAACACACGAAGATGGAATGATATTCATAATAACATAAAAACCGCGGAGGACAGATAAAGGTTCTTATAATTCCAACATATATCATATTCGGGAATAGCTTCCATGAACTCGAAACTTCCTGAAATACTGCACCTGAAAGCTAATCATATATTTGGTTTTACTTGCACTTGTCTTGGGCGCTTACTTTACAACTCTGTGCTCTATCATTCATGCGCTTTAACATTTTATTAGGCAGCCGTATATCATCGCGATATTTCTATATGTACTGCACAACTTTACAATTTGTACATCTAATTTTGCAAGTGTTGCAGAAGTGTTTCGCGGAACACAGAAGTGTTTCGCAAGGTTTGCACGTGAGCTTGCGGAACACAGAAGTGTTTCGCAAGGTTTGCACGTGACGTCATCTCACTCTATGCTGGTGGTCATCGCGATTTATGTCTGCTGAGAAAATCAAATCCGGTGGTGCGAAATGCACACAGCAGAAGGTTCGCCCTCAGTGCAAGCCATGTATTTGAGAGATACAAATTATTCATGCTTGGTGCAGAGTCGTGAGGGACGGCGCGAGCGCGTACTACCACGAAAACGCGCTTTCTGGCAAGAGTGTTTTTGCAAACGAATTTTCCCGGGCTACGCTTTCCGGTCCGTGTCAAAGATGCGGGGAAGAGGAACCTTTACAACACAGTATGTTTTTAAAGCAACCACTCCCCCCCCCCCCCCTTGTTTTTTGTCTTCGTTGCTCCTCCAACACTTTTCATAAAGGAGGGACTCCTCCTCCGTTTGGGGGTGTGAATTCGACGATAGTACTTCTGTCACTTGTTAGCATTTATCCTTCGTGACTTTTGTTTCGCATCCAAAAGGTGTAAAATTTTAACGAAGCCTAGAAAATAACTTGAGAACCGCACTTTCGTGAGACTTAGAACGGTCTTCAACGTTCGGCTGTCCCTCTGAGGCCTCTAGGATCTTGCTTTTCGGGCATCCCTCCCGTAGACACTTGTAGTTCTATGTAATATCGGATAGATAAGTCACATTTAGCCCTTTCAATGCTACTATTCTCACGGACAACTCCCTGAGGCGGTTTAGCAACAACGAAAGCATGTTTGGGTGCCTCAATGACAAGTACTTAATGTAAAATGGGTCGTGCTACGATTTTTGTACTTTTACCAAATACCGCTAAGTACTAATCCCTGACATTTACTACTCGCAAAAACACCCAGTAGATTTCCTCTCCGTGCAAAATTAGAATAAGCAGCCACGTGATCTGACGCAGATTATATACCGTCAGTGTTCATCAGAATTATGCGCTAGGACTGGCAAAGCATAAAGCATGGGCTCACCTTCAGATATTGTTAGAGTTCGCTAAATTTCATATTTGATTGAACACGAGCCATTACCAGAATGTTTCGTGATGCTCACTGCCATGAACACCAGTACTCTGCTCGAGGGAATAACAATCAAGCGCGTCACAGTGTTACGCGACTGGCGGTGATAAGTTGTGATGTCATGTGGCGTCACGGTGTCAACAACGCCGATGAATCTAGTGGTATTCAGAATTTAAACCGACTTGGCGCGGTGAGTCACATGACGTCAAGGGGCCACGTGACGTGACATTACAACTTGTCTTGACACCATGACGTTTTGTGACCACGTGGATTATGATTAATCATTGCGCCCAAACAAGAGCGCCTCGAAAATCCAGAATTTCTTATATATTGATATTCTCTATATATGACGATTCGATCAGTGCATAGAAAAACAGCTGGCTGCCAGTTTCGTTTGTTCTCAAGTATTAATTTTAATGTTAACAAAACAAATACCGTGAACCGTTTTGAAGCGGTTACCGATATAAATATTTTTTTCGGTTCAGTTCCGGTTCGGTTAAAAATAACGGTTCGGTTCCGGTTTTCGATTCGGCTCCGTTCCCATTCGGCACTCATGCTAAAGCACATCACATAAAGCACACTCTACTTGAAGCTCTCGTGAAGCGCGAAGCCACAAGCACATTTTGGCAGCATGTAGTTCATGACACAGCACTGCAACCGACCCCCCTCCCCACTCCCCCCCCCCCCCCCCCGGGCCGATGTGTTTGTACCATTGACAATTTAACCACGTACAGGGAAGTTCTCATCGCGCCAGATGTTGCTACGAGGGTTAACGCAGAAAGTGCACCAACCACGACTTAAAGGGCGACCACCGGACATCGGGGACTATCTCGACCATCATATTTCCGCCTGTCAACAGGGCAACGTGGGGTTCGCTCACAGTCTCCTCATCTAGAATCACGCCTTCGATAGTTTCGCCCAGAAAGTGTGTCATCACAGTCTCGTCGGGAAAACTAGTCGCTGCAACACCTGGAGACTCCGCGAAACGTGTAGTAGAATGTGTGGCGTCGTTAGACGAGGGGCTCTCCGACGTGCCGTCGGGGACGCTCTATCTAACGACGGCACGCCTGGTAACGACGCCTCTTTAACGGTCCCGCACCACCTCAAGGTTGCTCTTGACGGCCCCGAAGCAGCGCATTCGTCTACACGAGTGGAGACTATTCCGTTTTGAGGGGAAGGCTCTCTTGTCGCCTTCGAAATGCCATGGCGCCGTCTTTCAGCATAAAGGTGTGAGTCTCTTTATATTCGGCACATACGTTCTGCGCAAATAAGGCACTGTTAGCGACCTTGCTTCAAAGATTTGTATTCTTCAAGAAAATGAACGCAACACATGAAGATTCAAGAGCGGCGTCAGGCGCAGTCCCACTTCTTGCTGAGGGCGGGAGTGTATCGATTCGGTCAAGTGTTGGTGTGCTTGTCGAGACTAACGCGGCTACAGGCGGAGTGGAATTTTTTAAAGGTAGTGCCCCGGAAGAGAAGGTAGAGCAGGGTGAGTTACAAAACTTAAAGTTGTCCGCACCTTTTCCCATAACTAATTTTCTAGGCGAGCCACAATGCCTGGCAAAAAGAACGGTCATTTTATTGAAGTACTTAGCAATTTAACTGAGTCTGTCGCGCAAGCAGAAGTATCAAGGTTGTCCTGATCATGAGGCGGCATGGAGCTCAATGTTGAGCCGTTGTATTCATCAAGACTGGTGGCACGAACTGCTCAAGCTCCTTGACTAGCTTTGCAACTATTCTGCCGCACCCTAGAGGGATCGCCGGATGGGAGTCGACAAACACGGGACTGTCACTGATGTTACGTTTCTTAGTAGCCAGACCTTTTTTTTTAGATGTAATCAGAACCTGAAAAATTTGACATGAAAGCCTCTCAAAGTAAATGTAAGAGCAGGTAAGCCCCTAAAAACATCATTTTATTAAGGCGACCGGCGTGATTTCAGCTTCATTTTGATATTCCACCTGAGGAAACGCCGTGTAGTCCCCTAACTGACCGCTTCTGAATTTGACTGGCTGCCCGCACCAAACCGTAAAAGTTTAATAGGTATAAGCACCGGAGCCCACAAAACAAATCACGGTTCCCGCTCGGCGGAACTTTAGTATGATTTGGTTTAAACCCCGTTAGGGTCACGTGGCCGTAGCAAAAGCGAGTCACAATGTGTCGCCTCTTCAAAAGCACGGCTTTCGGCATTTATTTTTTGCTTTATTTTCGTAGATTCTACACACACTAGACCTGCCAACAAGTTGTGAGGAGCGAAATATAATCTCAACATATTAATAATAATAACACCTTTGTGTCCCATTTACAAAGGTGGAGGCCGAGAAAAACAGCCGCACGAAACGGCTTGGCGATCTCTCGGCCCCCGAATCGCATTCTAAAGCAGTGACAGGGCGAGTGAGAACTAAAGAAGACACACGCACACCAAAAAAACGTTAGTCGGCTATAACAAAATGCCACATCAATGCACGCAATTCTTTCATGTTGATGGCATCTAAGTGAACAACACTCAGAATAAAACAAATAGGCACTTTAGGTTATCTGTAGGATAACATTTCTTTCCTAGGTTTCATCGACAAGTAGGTATATTCCAGTATATGTGGTTTCGAAATTCATATTTGGGAACGCATTGTTTTAAACAAGACAGTCTAATTAAGTTACTACGGTTACTGAACAATACATGTTTACACTTTGTAGAGAGCCTATAATTATAAGTGTTATAGTTGATTAGTATGTTGTGCATTCTTAACGGTTTTCTGTGTGCGAGCACAACGGCACATTTGCAATTGAACTTAACATTCGTTTTTGGAGTAAATGTATTATCTTAATATTCCGTGCCGTGGTAGAACACCAAAGCAGATGGCAGAAATTTAAATGAGCAAAACATGGATATTTGTATGGTAATACTCGAAGTGAGCTCGGAAAGATAAATATACTTCGATATACCAGACCTACAACCTTTGCTAATTTATTTTTTAACTACTCAATATAGTGGTCCCATGTTATGTTTTGCGAAAACACAACGCGAAGAGTACTGAATGAGTCAACCAATTCATTATTTACCGTGTTCATGTAAAAGCGTCCTAATGATCAAATAATTTTATTTTCCGACCCAAAAATTATGGCTTTTCTTTTATTGGTATTTATTTCAAAAACGTTTTTATAGACCCATACTCCTAATTTATCGATACTTCGTTTCAACTTCCGTCCGAGCGCAGTCAAAGCTACGTGTAGCCAGAGCCAAGCACACGCCGGCAATAGGTTAAGCGATCTCGCCTGCGCTTTTGTATCACTCCGCTGCTAAACTGGTCGTCCGCGCCGCTCGCGCTCGCCTAGTAGCCAAGGGGAGGCATTTCGTCTGCTACGGGTGTATCAACGGTACCGTCTGCTACAAGTTGAGAAAAGTGCCCTTTCACGTTCCTTAAATTTAGTCACAGGAGATGTTAGTACGTAGGCTGGCCGCTGGCATATGTGTCGGAGGTGTTCACCTATTCGGCATAGTTTCGAGATGTAAGTACACGTTGGAAGGTGCTCGATGACCCGGCTTATGATGTGTCCCTGTATCGTCTGGATATACCAGGGCTCGAGGCACAGTCCTTTCCCCAGCTTATCGGCGTTCGATGTGATCGGCAGGTAAAGGGGTGCCCTGATTTAGGCGCGTATCAGTGAATTGTGGTGGCCCGGTTCGGTTAACAACTTCGCGCTACGACGAGGCCGGAGTGTCCTGCAGAATGTGAAAGTAGATATTCATCACGACCTGTCGCGTCTGACACCCAAACGTGCCTTTGCGAAAGGACGTTTTGAAGCGACACGGTGAGGGAAGAAGTGAATCACATGATTCGGGCATTACGGCAACGGAATCACACAGAAAAACCGAGAACTGCAGCCGTGTTGCCAGCAGATGCACGTGTTTTCACCAAACGACATTCATTTACGAATATTAATAAAAACATAAACTTCAGATATTTATTTCCTTCAGTTGCTAATTATTGTCCGCAGTACACATCTGGAATATTGTGCAATGTTTACGCACAAAACAGTTATTTAAAAAAAAAATCTTTTGCGGACTGCTTTGGTGTGCCTAGGAATGCTGTTCTCGAAGTTGGGAACCGCCTTTCAGCCTTTGGCTGCGTTCGGATGGAAGCTGAAACGAAGTATAGTTCTGTGTTGGCCATAGATATAAGTTGATGTGCCTGATCAGCAGTAAAAGAAGCGTCGCATCGTCAGCATATATAACAAATTTAGTGGTCTGGTCAATGTTCACAATATCATTGACAGAAACGTTAGAAAAAAAGGTCCTAAAATACCGACTGGAGCACACCCGTTATTACCGTTTTTAATGTGGACATGAAATGATTACAAGAAACTTTTTGTGTGTTGTTTCCAACGTAGGATTGTAGAAAAGTTAAAGCGTGTTCGCGAATTCTATGATATTCCAGCATTTTCAATAATATTTTATGGTTTAAAAAATGAAAAGCTTAGGAAAGTCTACGTAAATACCAAGTATTAGTTTTTGCTTTCTCGAGATTTCTTAAAATAAATTCTTTCTCTTCAAGTAAGGCAAGTTGAGTTGATTGATACTTTCTAAATCCAAACTGGGATCTCGTAATTAGCTTATGTTTGTCTAAAAGTTAGACAAGCATGTATAAGTAACTTTCTCAAGTCCCTTTGAAAAGACTGGCCGTATTGACACAGGTCTAGTTATTATTGTTATTCACATCCCCCTTCTTGTGCAGAACGGAAACCTTGGCTACTTGCATACGCATTCGAAATATTCCTGTCGATAAGCATAAGCTGCAAAATATGCTATCACTAAGGCATTATGATGTTTAGAAAATATTTTACTTGCTTTACTCTCTATCAACGTACACATGGTCTCTTTTGATATCAGGCTAAATGACCCACCTAAATGTAAAATTCAAATATATTTGAAAAGCAAACCAGTTCTTCAGCAGTTTATTTAAGTAAATACATTGCTAATTATTATCTTATACTGGCGCCTTTATTTCCTCCTCACTCCATATTTTTATTCAGAATTAATTATTCAATTTCAAGAGAAATTTTTAAATTTTCTTTTAATCCCATTGCACACTGGCGAGGTCATTGTGGCGACAGGAGATGCCTACTAACCCTGAGAATTCATTTTTCTTACCCGAAAATATATGTTCCACTACGAAGCGTGTGGAATTAGAACGAACTCTGCAGTTCTACATTTCGCTATCAGACGGGTGTATCTTTAACATCTTACTGGATGTCACAAAAACGCTCTTTAAGGTAAAAAGAAACTCAATTCGTGAACATACTGCCAGCCACGGCGGAACTCAGGGATTGCGAAAACACATAGTAATTAAGTAACTGATCAAGTAACTGATTAAGAATTATGTGGTTTCGAGCACAGCCATCACATATACGTTCGTTAAGCGGAGAAAAAAATCCTTATCTCAAGCTGCAGCGCGTAAAAATTTCGACCATATCTTTGTATAAAACCAATAAAAGCATGAATATGTTTTTTTTTTTATCTTCGTTGGAACATTTTGTATAGAGAAATATAATATGCTTACCGACGCTAGTCCCGCTTTCTTTAGCTGTAGGACGTGGAGAGTGAGATTGCACCTTCTCCCAAAGGGGTCCAAGAACACTGGTCCAGTCAGTCCAGAGAAGCGAAGCTGAAAAAAAAAACACAATCAACCTCACTTAGTGCAAAATCATATAGATATTTAAATATTTCAATAGCGCATGTATCAAATCATTTCACCTGCATCTGAAATTTCGCCCGAAAGCCTTTTACTTTGACCGAAAGTAATATAAAAAGTTATTGTTATTATACTTATCTTTCCTAACGATGTTAACGTTAATATTGCAACATCTGCGCAAGCAGCGAAGAAACAAACACCCAAAGAGATATTAGCCTCCACGATCAGTAGGAAACTAACTAAAACTTGTAAACTTTTGGTTACTGGATTAAACTGTAATGTGCAATTAAGGTTTTGAAGCTAGCGTTACTGGAAATCAAACAAAATTCAAAAATTGGCGAAAAGGTTTATGAAAAATTTGGCAGCAATTAATCATTTAGCTATCATGACGGAACACCTCAATTCAAATAAATTCAATCCAATTTTATTGACCGAAAAACGAATACAAAGTATTGGGAAAGCATATGAAGCCATCGCCGCTAGGCTAGTTCGGGCTTATTAACAAAATATCATAAGAACACAGCGACAGGCATATGTCGTTAGAAAGCAACAGAAGTACTCCTAATCTTGTTTCTACAATATTAGAAGCTAATCTCGGTTACCAATACCAAAGAAAAACGACGATGAGGATGAAAGATGATCTAGGTAGACAAGTGGAGGTAAGTCTTCAGTGCTTTGTTAAAATAATGCAAATTTCGAAGGTCGTTCGATAGGACCTTTCAAATTTTTGTCCCACAAAATTGAATTAGCCTTTCCCCGTAAACGTTGTGGCATTTTGGAAGGCTAAAGTGTCCAGGCAAATTTGATCTAGTTTGCCGGAAATCTTTAAGAAGTATAGCTATAGGAAATGAGTTGTTCGTGGTCACTACTTTGTGAAAGAGCGCGGCAATTTTATACTTTACTAGTTTATGAAGTGTAAGAATGCTCATGGTATCAAATAAAATGCTAGATGCCTGTGTAAGTGTGAATCGGTTATAATTTGAATTGCTCTTTTTTGTAAACAAATAGTGGGCGTAAGATACGTTGTGCCCCATGTTTTTGTACAGAATACAGAATGTTAAATGGCAGTGGAATACCGAGAAGTAAATAATTCTTAAGGTTGAAGAGTCGAAGGCACTGTCGAGCCTCCAGCAGAATGTAGCAAACATATGACAGTTTTTGACAACTATAGGCGATGTGATGTTCCCAATGTATACCTGTTCTGTAATAGAGTTGGCAATATAAATTTACCAGTTAGCATAGATTATTTTGTTTGTGTGTGTGTTTTTGCGGAATATAACGTACTTCGTTTTTTTATATTCAGCGTCGACTTGTTATAGTTGCACCAATCCTGGACAATAATCCGTTCTTCATTGATTATACTATTAATGTTATGTAACGAATTATTTGTGTAGTAAATGGATGTATCATCTGCGTACATAATCATTTGGGAATTGTTAAGTAAATGTGAGAGATTATTGACATACAATGAAAATAGGACAGGACCCAGCACTAATCCCTGCGGAATCTTAGTTGTGATTGGCCTAATATTTGAATGACAATTCGACATGGAGACATGTTGAAAGCGAGAAGTTAAATAGCTTTTGACTAAGCTTAATGATGAGCACCTAAACACGTATCTCTCTAATTTGTTAAGTAAAATGGAATGATCGACCGTGTCAAAACTTTTTAATATCAAGGAAAACGCAGATAGCAATATTGTTGTCGTTAAACGAGTCGTTTATTTCTTGACTAAGTGATAGAACAGCACTTTCGTTTGATCTATTAGGTTGGAAACCGTGTTGGGGTGGGGTTATAATTTGAAATTTGTCAATGAAGGCATTTATACGTTTTCCTAAGTGTTTTTCGAATAGTGTGTTTATACCATTTAGAACTGATACTGGCCTGTAATTTTCAAATTCGTTGGCATCATCATTTCCACCCTTAAATATTGGGCAGACTTTAGCTATCTTCAACGTGTCCGGATAAAGTGCAGTTATCAAAGAACGGTTACACAGGTATTGTAGTGGAATACCCAGTATATCAATATTAAATTTTAGCACTTTAATTGAAATTCAATCGCATCCAGGTGTTTTATTTATAGACATATTCATAATGATAGATGCGATTTCTGTAGGTGTTCTTTCCTCGAATACACAGGTATTCGAGATAAAGACGGGCTGTAGAAACGTTGACCAGGTGTTGGAAATGATGCCATTCGCAAGCTGCGGTCCACTGTTTGTAAAAAAAAACGATTAAAGTCTTCGACGGTGCTGTTATCAATTTTGTCTGGGCTGGTTTGTGTCTTCGACCACGGTTTTATGACGCTGTTGATGACTTTCCACATGTTCTTCGAGTCATGGAAGCTACTAGCGATAATGTTACTGTAGTATTCATTTTTACGTTTTCTTATCAGTGACAAGGACAAGTTAGGATAATGTATATATTGCCGTGCGCAGCTTGCAGTAGGCAAACGGTAAAAGGTTCTGTGTTTGTTGCTGTTTCGAATTTTGCTGCCAATGTTTTTTTTTTGTTTTTTTTTTCAATGCACTAAGAATGCAGTGAGTCGTCCACGGGCAGATCGGATCTAGGTAACGACGCTGTATAATCTCGTCTGAGGAATCCTTAATCGCATCCCTAAACACACCTACAAACTTACCAAATTCAGCGTTTACATCTGAGTTCAATATTGTAATAAAATAAAATCCCATTAACGTATGGCGCAACCGTTCGTAATTTATGTTCAGTGCTCGCTGACCGTGTTGTTTATCGGAATCGTTATTGATCGTTGCAAGAAGTAGGAATATGGGCTAATGATCAGCAATGTTATATTCGAAAACGCCAGCAGCTTCGGGTTTCTATATTTGTAAGAATATTATCAATGAGAGTTGATGAAATAGGAGTCACTCTAGTTTGCTCATCAATAATGTTTCTAAACTTGAACGACTGAACAAGATAAGTATAATCTAAGTGCACGCTTCTGGGAGTATCTATTATAAAATCCCCGCATATAACCGATATTTTACTGTTAACCGACACTGTTGTGAATATATCATCCATTTGGTTATAAAAAGATGATAAGCACAAATTTGGTGGCCTATACACCACGCCGATTACAACGTCACACTTCAATCACAAATTAAGCCTCGAAAGGGGGAGTGCATGTACTTCGCCCTATTACGAGCTCTTAATTTGGGGGCAGCCGCGGAAAGCGCATCCGTCAAACCAATCAGAGAAATTGAGCTTATCGAACTATTCAACCTCACAGAGATACATTTCGTGCACTGTCACTGCTTTAACATGCCGTTGGCGTGTTTGCTCATCAAGATAACGAACATCCACTATGCCACCACTGCGTATTTATCATCTGAAAAACTTGAAGAAGTTGCCTTGTGTTAACTTTTAAAATTACGTACCACGAAAAGGAAAAAAAGAGAGTAGGGGAAAAAATAACGCGCATCAGTTCTCTCGCAATAACTTGTGCACGCTGTTAGGCTGTTGTCGCTCAAGTCCTTAGATAACAGCTTCCTCAAGTAGCGACATCCATTGAAGCATCAACTGTATGACGGTGCAGGCTTTAGAAAGTGAATAGCGGCGCACGGTATTGCTTTGAAGTGAATGCCGCCATTTTGTTTCAGCGGAATCTGCTTTGTCATTTGTACTGGCTGTCATTACTTCTAAAAGAAGTATCAAGGGATTTTAATTGTCGCTGGAGAACGCTAGTATTATCTCATTGTCCTTACTGCGATAGCAGTGAGTGGGACATTTCGCGAGTTTCATGCCGTCAACCACGCTCCATATTTACGCGGGCCATTTTCGGCACTCCGCCAAAAGATCCCACATTGACGTCAAGATGCTGACGTAACGCCGCTGGACACGACTCTGACGTAACGCCGCGCATTCACGTCACCTGTTACCTGAAGTCAATGAACACCGTGACCTGACGTCGTCATGTCAAGTCATGTTGCACAGTAACACCACGCGAATTTATGACGTCAGATGACATTGTGAGAGTTAGGTGATGTCAGGACGTCATGTGACAGTGCAACGTCATGTGACATTCAGACATCACGTTCCAATATGTCGTCACGTGACACCATGATGGCATGTAAGAAAGAGAAACGTAAAACAGCTGATAATGCAAACAATAAAAACAAAACGTTTTTGCTAATTCGGCCAGAAAGTTTCTCGGGCGCTAAAAACGTATAAAGCTAGGTGGGTCTTGAGCCGGCAAAGCCATGGGCGTGAAATTAGGAGGAGCTACATGTTCGAAAGTTGTTGGCGCGATTTCAGAAGTATTCTTCAGCGACCAGAAGGTGGTGGTAGTTTGTGTCCAATAACATTGCATAAGACGTTCGGGCAACCACAGCCAGTTTAAGGTTCACGCGTATACCAAATGCCGTTTCGTCGTTCCCTGGATTTCAAACTTGGGACAGCGATTTACGAAGTGTTATTCAATAGCCAGAAGTCTGTCCCCAATTGTGTCAAAAAAATGGCTAGCAGGTTCACCAAATGATCTCTACTTTATACACCCTCATTGCTTCCAAAACACTAAGGAATTTTCGTCCGGTGTATTACTTGGTTGGATACAAAACGCCTATGAGGACTCTGTGGTGCGCGCTCGCACCTGAACCGTTCGTTAGGTCCATCTGCTCCAAAGTGACAACTTAGCAGCTCCGACGTCACATCTTGGCTGTCGCAGTGTTTCACCTCACGGGTAGTCTGAGTGTTTAGTGCTTATCAACTGTTTCGCGTTCCGGCTGGATCGTACCGAGATGAGCATATCACATGTATTGTTTAGTTGCTGTTTTTGAACGTCGCCTGTAAGCGCGTGTCTTTGTGTGGGTTATTGTAATTCATTTTTATGTTGCGTTGAGTGCAGATGCGTCTATATTCATTGAACACGCCAATAATGTTGTTTTCTTAATGAAAAAAAAAGCGAAAGGGGTTCTTCCACAGGGTGCGGCGGAAGTAATAACAGGAAGGCCAACACCTTGTAGAAACTAAAGACTGCGCACTTCGTTTAAAGACGTCAGCTACTTAGCAGCACGTAGTCCCCACCGTGACTAATACTCCGTGTCACTAGTGGTGTGCAATGCAGGCGAAGGCAACACCAGGCGAATAGAAAAAGAGAGAGCACTAGGAAGGCGGGACGGGAGAAAAAGCCAATATAGCGCAAGGGGAGATAGGGAGAGCACTATGAACGTTAAGAAAAAGAGGAGGTTTCTCTGCTTGTCCCCAGCCGTCCTAGTGCTTACACTTTCTACCCCTAGCTTGGCGTTGCCTTCGCCTGTACTGCCCACAACTAGTGACACGGAGTATATACCAAGCATCGAGATCCAGCAGTGAGTCCTCATCACCGAGCACCTGGGACGATGCTAATAATTGTCACCAGATTTTCAGGGCAAGCTAATTTTTCTGCGTCGTTAATCTCGTTGTCTTCGTTCAAGCGGCGATGATGGGAGTCTATTGTAGGTTGTAACCACTAGATACAAAAGAAAAAAAAATGTGCGACTTGACGAGCGAATTTTAGGCGTCTCACATTCAAAGAACTACAAGACAGGGAATTTGCGACGGTGAAGGTCGCTGGATGTGCAGAGACTGAAATACCAGCCTTGCGTTTCACTTCGTTCCTCGTCAACAATAGTGTTTCTATATAATGTGAAGCGCGCAACACTGATGTTGTGTGCCGAGGTGCTGGAGATATTGCGCCAGGGAACCAAACGCTCACGTTTTCTTTTTCCCAACGGCCGAGCTGGGATGCCACCGATGAATTAGGATAAAAGTTTGAATACCCCTACAAGACTTTCAAGTTACGAGCTTTTCGAAGCAATATCTACCTGTATTAAAGTAGTAATTTGAGCTAATTGGTACTTCAACGTGATAAAACAGCGCACAGAACACGAAGGAAGAGAAAAGGACAGGTAGAACAAAAGAGCACTGCACTCTTTCGTTCTAGGTGTCCGTTTCTCTTCCTCCTTGTTCTGTGCGCTGTTTTATCATGTTCTACGCCTTTTCCTTCGCAGCTTTCCCTTATCCTTGTATCTTTATGTAAATACTGTGTCTCAGCAAATGTTTGTAGTTCTAAACAATCTACGCTCTTTTCTGTACTTTCGAGTGGACATGGTAAGTATCTCTAAAACTAGCAATGGCTTCCGAAGTGTCTTGAAAGATTCTGTTTGATTTAGCATGCGAACAACTTGATCAGAATATTGCTCTCTGTGTTCACCTTGTGTAAAAAATCATAAAAAAACGCACCGCCATTTTTTTATTACTTAAACGTATTGTAGTTCAAAGGTCGAAAGTTCTGAGTTGTTAGGTTTCATTTTTAGGATTTATTGAAATATTTTCAGCATACACTGTTAAGGTTTTTTTTTTTTCAAAGCGCACAGTGATTCCATCAATAAAAAACATATATTTCGCAAATGCGCTCGCCCTGAATATCTGAGCGCCCGTGGGCATCTCCAAACAGCATTTGACAAGGATTTGCTGTGCATTCATTATTCCTGTTCTAATCAGAATTGCAAAATAAAATTATTGTTTGTTCTTTGTAATCAACTTTTGTGACGCAGTTCGGCGCGAATAAATAAATAAGACCGTAGCAAGGCGTGTAGTTCAATGTCTGCCGCAGAAAAAATAAATAAATGTTTCTTTTTCCTTTTTTCATGTAATATTATAATTTTAATGTAGAGGTCAATATTCATCCTTGCTTTCTATCACAACACGAATGTTTTAATTGTATTTACAAAATTGGCATGTAAGTTTATCTTTTTTACGCATCTGCGCAACACGGGGCTGTCCAGAGAGCCCATGATGCAGCGGTGAGGCTAGGCCTCCCCGTCCCCGCGTGGGAGCGGCCGCGGTGCTGCTAAAGGGCGGCACTTCTCAGGATGTCAATAAAGTTTTTTTCTTTTGTTTGTGTGTGCGCAACACTTAGAGGAGCCCTTTACTTCAAACAAACCCAATTGCTGGCCGTACTATAGCGACAATCGAAGGTGGTTTAAACTGAAATATTTATAATTGCATGCTTGTTTCTTCCTTTTCGAAAGGGTCAATTAAGTATTGGCAGCAAGGGGTCTTCTCAAGAATATTTATCATGACTACTCGTTTTTTAATCAAAAGCGAAGCCTCGAAGTCAGAGTTTTCATTTTGAACTCCTACGTATAAAACCTGGTATTATATTAATTAGGACCTCGTCTTGCACGCATAAATAAGGATACAAGGATTTCCATTTGATGCTACTAGCCACTCAGCCTGTGAGCCGGCACTGCCAAGCCCCGCCGGCTCTGCTGCTTTTACGTGCACTGGACTAGTTATCGTGAGGTCACGGGGTGGGTTTGCAGGCTGAATTTCTTGAAGGTGTTGGGAGGACTGCCAGTATTATTCGGACATGGCATGGCGGACCTCAACAAACCCGCGCCTATTATCAGAAACTACAAGACCTTGAAGCAGACTGGAATATTCACGAAGGAGTGGTAAAAATCTAGCAATTTAAGGCGAAGACCTCCGCACAAAGATCTTGACTTACATGGCAGTTAACTCCATGCAAGTGTGCGTGACGTGAGCACTGAAGCAGCTTGCACCAAAATCGTCTGTCTGGAGGATTATAAACAAATCTAAACTTCATCTGTACCACATTCAGCTGAATTAACGGCTACCCAAACAGGAGACTTCAAAAAAACGCGCGAAGCCAAACAACTTCGCCATATGGCACGGGGTGGTCCGCTTACGCCTGTGTTTTTTGCCGGTGTGGAAAGCTTCCCTGTGACCATGGGGTCACAGACCTGAGTGACTTGGACGAGGGAATAGATGTGTAGATAGTCGACTTTCCGCTACCAAGAGTGATGCAGAGCAGTGCAACATAACCTAGGTCATACTTGCTTAACACTGATTCCGGTGCCCACATTGGCAAAATCAGAACACACCTGATTCCACTACCAAGCCAGACAGCAAGGTCAGGGGACGTGAAGATTCCTCAAATGGATTTTTCAAAGGCTGGACCTCATTGCGGCGATACCAACCATGCTAGTACGAGGAGCGGAAGATGGGTACGTCCCTCTGTAAAGTGTCATGATTACTGAAAACCCTCGTAGTGATTCTTTGTAAGTGAGATATGTAAGGAAGATTTTACAATCGATCTGACCTAAATAAAGATGAATAAATTCGGAGGAAATCAGTACGTTTTATTTGTTGTCCGCACGACCGAAACTTTTCTTCTTCGTATGGCCTTCCCGTGTTAGGCCTCAGCCCTCTTTCTGAGCTTCGTGGTATTGGGCGTCTAATGAGATTGAATTTTATGATTATCTCATCACGTTTTGCTTCTTTAGATAACTACATAAATTTTATAAACGAAACTTCAACAAGGAGCCACCACGATTTAAATATTTTACCGTTTCATCCACCTACCGAGATGTTTAAATACAGATTTTTTCCCTCGCAGGATTGAACGTTGGAGTTTGTTAGCAGGAAACGTCCGGTCACTACAGCCTGAACAATTTCTGCGTTCCCTTGACAGTGGTTGATTGTGATACATTGACTACCTGTATATAATTTCCAATCCTGCCATAGCCCCGTTGGGGCTGCAGTATGTGAAAAATAAATAAAAATAAATAAATAAATAAATATGATATCGTTCGTCTCCCCTGGCGGCTTTGCTGACACGGGAGACGAAGTACGAGTAGAAAAAACTGCGTTTTGTGGGCATGACTCAACATAGAACGGTTGCCTTTTTCACACTCTCAAGCACTAGACTTCGCGTCTACCCTCTAATGCATCCAATCAGTGATCGGCGCACTGATGTCCCTTCACACTTATATCCTCCTCTCCCTCAGTTCCTCACAGTATAGTCTCTTTAAATTTTATATATTATATTAGGCGTAAAGTATTTTGTTTGGATATTGTTTTAGGCGACCCGCAGTAAGGGGGACGAATCGTAACAACAAAAGTGCTTGAGCCTTCCCGACGGAGTTTCCGATAAATAAGACTAATGGTAAATATACAATAGATGTTGACACATTCATAATAAACTTTTTAAGTGGAGAAACGTTTAAAATGATATGTTTCCGCATTGCTTTTTAATGCAGACCTGGGTGAGTTGTCCATTAGAAGGTTCTTGAAATATTTTTAGTTTTTAGTTAATTACATATATTTTCGCGAGATACCGGGTTTTGACATTTCATCACAAGGCCAGGACCTTCAGGACCTGGAACCTTCAGGAAAAGCACCGGAAAATATAGAAAATTAGCACATTTTATCGTTGATAGTTATACTCTTTGGGTCTCTTATGATCAAAAATGATGCCATTGTGACGACCCTAGGTTCTTTGGTCTCGGTCACTAAATCGCCACGGGCTCTGTCGCTGGAGTGAGGCACCCAGACTGTCGATAACAAAAATAGCAACTTTATACAGGTAGGGTAATAAGTACGGCATACAGTGGCTCACACTCTCACAAAAAGATTAGGAATGTTCCGGCAGAGTTCTGTGCTACTACGCGATAAAGGGTCCCCAGGGCGAACACTCACGACTTGGATGACTGCTTGGGTGGAGTCTCGGAGGGAACTTGGACGTCTCGCAGGTGGTGCCGAAGTCGCGCCGAGTCCAGGAACGTCGAAACTCTCGTTGGTGTCGCCGCAGTATCACCGATTCCCTTCGTTCCGCATCCCACCGGCCTGGCCTCCCACCCTTCGTCTCCGCCGCCCGAGAGAGAGATCGCTGGGCTTTCTTCCCTTTTGTTCCCCCTTCCGGCTTGTCCATTTTCCCCATCGAAGGGTAGACGCCTAGCAGTTTGGTCCACTTCACCCATCGGAGGGTAGATGCCCAGTAGCTTCGGAGGGGCGCATCCGCATTCCTCACCGCTCCCGAAGAGCCCCTCCTTGCTTCGCTCTTCTTCCCTCACACACACGCACACACGCCCACACGCACATCGGTGACTAACTGTGAGGCGCACCTCACAGTTTCGGAGAGAATCCGCATTGTTCATCAGACGGGAACGTCACACACGCTCCCACAACAAAAGGATTTTTACACAAAATCAGACTTGCACTTCTCTAGCGCTACATGTGTTATAAGCTGAGTACACACAACGTGACACAGTCTCCTCCAAATAAATCGCGACGCAGAGAAAAGGACGGAAAAACGTGTAATACCCTAATAGCACGAACCGTAGCTGCCTGCGGCGTGACAAATAAAAAGTGCACTCAAAATCACTCGCGAAGCAGAGAACAAGACGAAAAAACGTGTAATACACTAATAGCACAGACCGTAGCGGCCTGCGGTGTGGCAAAACAAGATTGCGCTCTACACTATATATAGCGACCAAACGCAACTCCCCAACAAGTTAGGGGTTAGTTCCTCCCTCTCCGTGCGGATCCGATGACCCCGTCGATCCGAGGCTATAGCGAGGAATGGGGCCCTGGCTTCGCAGTGAATAACAGTGTCGAGCCGGCGGGCCTTCCTCGCGAGAAGTTGCCGCGGCGCGTTCCAATTCTTCCATCAAGCCCAGCTTAATGAGTTCGTTCGTCTTGTTCTGACCCGCCATCGGGTCGTCTTCCCGTGTCCCCCGTTCCCTGTCCCCACTCCGATGAAGCTCCCTTGGTGGCGCGGAATGCGAGTCAGATCTGTTCCCTAGAATCGCATTAGTAGGGACCTCCGCGTCAGGTTCCTCAGCCACCCCCGCTCCATACCGTCGAAGGCGGTTCGCATGGACAACTTTCTGTTGGCCAGTTCTGGGGTCCTTAATTCTGAATGTCACGGTTGACAAACGCTCCACAACTCGAAATGGCCCGCGCCACTTGGCCTGCAGCTTCCGGGCCAGTCCTGCTGCCCCGGCTGAGTCAGAGACACAAACCACGTCCCCCACTGCAAACCTTGGAGCATCGGCCTCTCTGTCAAATATGCGCTTTCTACATTCAGCTGAGTTGGCTAGCATCTTACGTGCCAACTCGTGAGCGCTGGAGAGTCGCTGGAGTAACTCCTCTTTGTAGTTTTCAAGAGTGCCGTAGTTTCCAGTCGGGGCCGCGTACAGTGCCGAAGGCAGCTCGGGGTGTCGCCCATACATAAGAAAGAAAGGACTCTGCTTCGTGCTCTCGTGGCTGGCGGAGTTGTAGGCAAAGGAGACAAAGGGCACCCAGACGTCCCAATCCCGCTGATCTCGTGCAACGTAGTGACCTAACATGCCGGACACGGTTTGGTTCAGGCGCTCAACCGCCCCATTGCACTGTGGGTGATATGGCGTGGTCAGTAACCTCTGAACTCCCAAGAGTCCACATACCTCGCTTAACAGCCTGGATGTAAAATTTGCCCCGCGGTCCGTTAGAAGCTGTTGCGGCGCACCGTGTCTGAGAATCACACGCTCGACGAACAAACGCGCAACCGTCTCTGCCTTTTGATCTGGCATCGGGATCACCTCCGCATACCTGGTCAGGTGGTCAACAAAACCAGCAAATAACGATTCCCCTGAGTTGACACCGTAAGAGGGCCCATGATGTCCATTGATGTTCGCTGAAATGGCCTGGAAACCTCCTCGAAGATCTGTAAGGGCGCTGGTTTCCGGCCCTTTGGCGTCTTCCGCAGAGCGCAGGAGTGACACCGCGCACAGTACTCTTTTACATCGTCTTTCATTCTAGTCCAGAAAAACTCACGGGAAAGCCTCCTGAGGGTCTTACGATACCCGAGGTGACCGGCATACGGAGCGTCGTGCGTAGCTCTCATTACCTCCGATCTCAGGGATCTGGGAATCACCATCCTCCCGCGTGATGAGTCAGGCCTCGCGTCGCAGTCCAGGCTTCCTCTGCACAATGCACCCT
Source organism: Ixodes ricinus (assembly GCA_037355805.1). Taxonomy (NCBI): domain Eukaryota; kingdom Metazoa; phylum Arthropoda; class Arachnida; order Ixodida; family Ixodidae; genus Ixodes; species Ixodes ricinus. The sequence goes on along the minus strand of JAZHYW010029733.1, from coordinate 4,066 downwards.
CTCGGCTTAAAAATAGCCGCTGGTTTCCCCCTTCGAACGATTACATTTCGCAAGGATCGCCTTCAGCTCCTCGTCCCTCTCCTGCTCGACCCGAACGCGTTCGACGTCCAGTGCCGGCGCGTACTCGCTCAACTCTCGTACAGGGGCCCGGCTCAGCGCATCAGCGTTTTGATTGAGCTTTCCGGCGCGGTGAACGATTTCAAAGTCGTGCTCCTGCAGCAACAAATTCCATCTGGCTAGGCGCGAATTCGGATCCCTACAAGACATGAGCCACTTGAGAGAGTTGCAATCCGTGACAACGCGAAAATGTCGTCCATAAAGGTAGCACCGAAAGTGGCGAACGGCCCATACCACAGCCAGACATTCCTGTTCCGTTGCCCCATACCGAGTCTCCGCGTCGTTCAGTTGGCGACTTGCGTAAGCCACCGGGTGCTCTTCCCCGTCGAACATCTGAGACAGTACCGCTCCGAGTGCCCTGCCCGAGGCATCAGTCATCAAGACGAATTCCTTTGTGAAGTCTGGGAATCGCAGAAGAGGGGCGCTGGTTAAAGCGGACTTGAGGAGCACGAAAGCCTTCTGTGCCTCTTCACTCCAAGAAAACGCGGTCTTGGAGGAAGTCAGCCGTGTTATCGGCTTAGCCTTTTCCGCGAAGCCGGCTACGTGCCTCCGATAGTAGCCCATCAGTCCCAAAAATTGTCTTACCTCCTTGGCATTACGAGGCGCAGGATAATCGCGAACACAGCTCAGCTTCTCCGGGTCTGGTCTGACACCCTCTCTCGAAAGAATGTGACCGAGATATTTGACTTCGTCCTTCAAGAACTGGCATTTGGATGGCTTTAACTTTAGACCTGCGGAGCGGAAACGCACCAGCACTGTCTCGACGTCGATGAGGTGCTGTTCTAGGGTTTCGCTGTAGATGATGACATCGTCCAAATACACGTGGCATGACTTTCCCACCAACCCTGCCAAGATGACGTCGGCTGTACGCTGCCAGACGGCAGAGCTATTTACAAGGCCCATGGGCATGCGCCTCCATTGATAATGGCCCGTTGGTGTATTGAAAGCCGTCTTCTCTTTGTCATTTTCGTCCATCTCGATCTGCCAGAAGCCAGAGGCCATGTCCACCACTGTGAAGAATCTGGCGGCACCTAGCTGAGAAATCGTCTCCTGGATGTTGGGAAGAGGATACGGGTCGATTCTGGTGACCTTGTTGAGCTCCCGATAGTCGACGACAAACCTGAAGGAGCCGTCAGGTTTCTGGACGAGGAGTGCCGGTGAACCCCAGGGCGAGATGGAATGCTCAATGATGCCCTTTTCTATCAGTTCCTCAACCTGTTGTTGCATCTCTTCTCTCTTGGAAAAGGGTATTCGATAAGCGCGTCTGTAGACGGGAGCGACATCGGATGTGGCGATACGATGCTTGATGGAGCCGCAGTGACCCACGTCGAGCCTCGACGAAGCAAAGGCGGTGCGGTATTTACATAGCAACTGGCTAACCCGCTCCCTTTCCACCTCGGGAAGGTGTGTAAGGTGAAACATGTTCAAGAATTCAGGCTCAGATAGCTCCCCTGCAGGTCCACAGCTAAGCACGGCCTCCTCAAGGTCTCGATCAGCCTCGACCCCAACAAACACCGCAACACGCTTGTGCTTGGGCAAACGAATCTCGGCCATCGAAACATTTACAAGTCTGACCGGCACCTGTCCCCTGTCGTTGGTCTGAGCCAGTGAGTCGACTCCAAGGAGACCGTGAGGTTCGAGCTCCGTCATCTCCACTACACCCTCGGAGCCTTTGGGCAAGTTGCCTCGGACTCTGCCCGCCACAATGACCTCGGTTCTTGGTGGAATTACACATTCCGACACCAACATTATGGGGACCTCGGTATATTCTAACCCCCGCACTACCTGGTCCGGCGACCAATTCAAGATAGGAATTTCTTCGCCATTTATGACCACCATTCCCCTCGACGACAATATGTCGATTGCATGGGTTCGCACCATGTCTTGGCCCAAGATGCCAGAAACGGGTATCATGGCGTCGTCTGTGCATATGAAGCAAGGGTGAGTCGACACTGTACTGCCAATTTCAAACGGTATCCTGAAGCATCCATGTGTCTCGAGCTCTTGGCCCGTGATCCCTGCTAGACGCGTGGACATGGCTGAACGGTGCTCTTCAAAAGCGTCCCCACCCCTGCTTAACTCTCGGAAAACAGATTCCTTCAACAAACTAACCTTCGACCCTGTGTCGATCAAAAGACGCACGTCCCTGCCCCTCACTTTTCCGGCTACGATCGGACTGGTCTCTCCACAAAATCTGACGGCGACACGCGGTTTCTCCTCCTCGTTGGGTCCGGCCGAGGAGGGCGCGCTTAGTTTCCCGAGTGATTGCTCTCTTTGGGTAGGGTCTCTTCCGGTGCCCTGGGCTTGAATCGCGGACGGCCATCCGACGAAGGCGTTTCTCTCTCGGTCTCGGCTTTAAGCCTGCAATCCCGGCTCCTGTGACCAACCCGATTGCAGTACCAACAGCGCATGCGAGCCCGCCCCGCCATATCATGAGAAAACTTCTGCTCGTGTGCCGTCTTCTGCCATGCGATACTTTCAGCCAGAAGCATTTCCAAACGATCCATGCGTTGGCTCAGCTCGACCACTTCCTTTTGCTCTTCGCGTTTTTCGAGAGCGCGGATCGTGGAAGACGAGGCAACCAGCCTTTCGTTTCGTTCTTCCTTGGCGGCAACTTCCACAGCCTCCTCAAAGGTAGCCGGGTCACTTGACAAGACGAACCGTCGGACCGGGTCCCGTAACCCATTTACGAATCGAAACAGAAGCTGTCTGAGCAGCATGGACTGCGCAGCGGCATCTACCTGCTCCGCGTCAGCGCCCTCGTGCCTGCGAAGTGTCTTGACTCCCAAACCCCGAAGGCGGCTCGCGAAGCCTCGAACGTCTTCATTTGCTTCCTGCCTGGCGGTCAGGAATTTATCCAACTTCACGCTGTCCGGCTCATTGTCGTACCTCTTGAGTACAAGCTCTTTAAAAGCAGCGTACGTCTTTACAGCCTTCATCTGCTCATCATGCCACGCAAACGAGTATGCCTTCCCGACCATCTTGCATTTCGCCATTCCAATCCTCTGCTCATCGTTCCAACCCCCATTTGGGACACCTGGCCCAGCACCTCTAAAAACTCGCTCGGAGTGGGTCCCGCTCCATCTCCGGTGAATGACGGAACCATGGCGCCTAGCGCGAGAACCCCCGCTCCCACCGAATTTGCCATTATCTGAGAAAGGGTATTCACGGCCGCGACACTCGCGTCATCGTCAGCCATGGGTACACTCACGTATGCGGGGGACACCCGTATAAATCTCAGCGACAGATCCCACCGCTGCCACCAATTGTGACGACCCTAGGTTCTTTGGTCTCGGTCACTAAATCGCCACGGGCTCTGTCGCTGGAGTGAGGCACCCAGACTGTCGATAACAAAAATAGCAACTTTATACAGGTAGGGTAATAAGTACGGCATACAGTGGCTCACACTCTCACAAAAAGATTAGGAATGTTCCGGCAGAGTTCTGTGCTACTACGCGATAAAGGGTCCCCAGGGCGAACACTCACGACTTGGATGACTGCTTGGGTGGAGTCTCGGAGGGAACTTGGACGTCTCGCAGGTGGTGCCGAAGTCGCGCCGAGTCCAGGAACGTCGAAACTCTCGTTGGTGTCGCCGCAGTATCACCGATTCCCTTCGTTCCGCATCCCACCGGCCTGGCCTCCCACCCTTCGTCTCCGCCGCCCGAGAGAGAGATCGCTGGGCTTTCTTCCCTTTTGTTCCCCCTTCCGGCTTGTCCATTTTCCCCATCGAAGGGTAGACGCCTAGCAGTTTGGTCCACTTCACCCATCGGAGGGTAGATGCCCAGTAGCTTCGGAGGGGCGCATCCGCATTCCTCACCGCTCCCGAAGAGCCCCTCCTTGCTTCGCTCTTCTTCCCTCACACACACGCACACACGCCCACACGCACATCGGTGACTAACTGTGAGGCGCACCTCACAGTTTCGGAGAGAATCCGCATTGTTCATCAGAC